>JAMKCH010043778.1:0-12311 GCA_023653785.1 Ophioderma brevispina | reverse complement strand
CCTCCCGCCATAATTTTCCTTTCAAACTTCGCATAAATAAGGTTTCATCGATATGTAATGAAAAATTCAAGAAAAAATTGGGGGTCACCGATGTCCTTTTGATTAAAACATTACAAAATACCATTTTCGCCAAAATTACCATAAGTCTATTGAAAATCATTTTTTCGAGGACTTATTTGGTTATATCGCGAAAACTTTAGCCAGAATTTTGTTTGTGATTTTTTTATATAAGCTGCGCACTCATTTCAGCTTTCTAATAAAAACAATAAAACTGGGTCACCGAGGTCGCTTTTGAGAAATTCATGCGAAAACCTATTTTTCTTGAAACATGAACCCTGCGTCATCTTAGTGCGTATACCGCCGACAAAAACCAATAGATACGCACCGGCTTACGCGTATCTCTGAGTGTATGCGTGACCAGCGAGTATAGATTCTTTCGATTTAGGCTTATAACATTCGCTTTCACCTTTTTAATATCTTCTATGTTCCTGAATCCTAGGTTCGTGTTATCACCTCACCTTTTGTTAAAAATCCTATATTTCTGCATTTTTGTGACAGGAAGGCGGCAGCACTCCTGGCTTTAGTTAGACCTATTAATATTTAGGGTTTTTGATAGATTTTGTACTTAAAGACCAACATATCAATGAGGATTCTTCACCTGACCCTCGAATTTAACATTTAACTATATGGTAAAGGCCACACTATTCGAATGACCCACCGTCCCCACAAATAATCAGCAAACATTTTTTCCAGACAATGAATACCGAACCCAATTCGGAACATTGGGTAAGCTAAAGCTTTTTCTCTATATAAAGTACGAAGTACCCAAATATAAAAAAATGATGCATATAGCACTCATTTGTCCATATTGAAAGGTCTCGTATTGCGGGCTTGCTCACATATATTTACATATTACGCATTGAACTCTCAATATTATTTTTTCAAATAAGCACCAGAAATTATAATGTTTTGGCGGAAGTGTGGGGACTAACAATAATCATCGAATTCATGTAAATTTGAGTAATTTTACTGCTGAGACAAGGGGACAGCCCACAAGTCCTCTGTCGAGACAAATGTTGCAGACAACGCTCTAATGGGGAAGGAGCCAATTTTCCCCTCCTCCATTCCACTCACTGCTCCAAGATGCAGGAAAACACAAAAAACCACTTTACAAATGACAATTGGAAAGGATGGCTCCATGTTCAAAGGTCCCTTCATCCGGATGCATCCAACCTACTCGCGCGCTCGTGCGTACATATGTTTTATTTTGCGTAAAAACTCTTGCTACGCAGGATGTGCGCTCTTGTCTGTTAGCGCGGGCTCTCGACGCTTCAGGCTGGGAAGACATTTCGGAAGATATTGAGTCTTGGAACGATGCCAAAATTTGATATATGACCCAAACTCCTTAAAACAGCGTTTAACTTTAAAATCCTTTTCGTGAATTGCGTTTACTTAAACGTTACGTTTATCTCACATATTAACGTTCGTTTAGCTTAAAATCGCACTAACACCTTTTTGGAATAACGGGCCTAATTGTCTGATATTTCACAGAGTTTTATACCTAATATACCTATAGAAGAATTTCAAAATCAATTGAGGAGACCTCATAACGTTTAGGCTGTCCATTCCGTGAGAGGTATAGGGATTATTTAATGGCCACAGGTAAAAAAGGTTCTGGCACTCATACAATGTGTAAGTAATGTAGCTAGCAAAAAAATGTTGACCAAAAGTAATGATTTCAACATCTTAAGATATCTTGGTGTTGAATTGAGTATCAGGATGAAACACCAGCAATTATTTTCCATTAAAACTTATTATTTGAACATAACTTACCTTTGCCAATGCCAAAATATATTCCTTATCACAGCATTTGGAAACATAATGCAATTTTTATATCAATACACACATAACACATCTAAGTTTTTATTTTTCGCCTTCAAAAAATGGGCCCCCTTGTATTAAGAAGAGATCAGCGCAAAGCGGATTTACATCTCGGTCAACCATGGGCATAAGCCATTCTACCGACCATTGTAGAAAATGAATCATCAGATTTCCAGTAAGCCAATTCTACCGTAACTTCGTACCATGGACCTTAGGTAGGCCCTTATTCCCAAAACTTTTTTAGCTAAACCAATAGTTAGCCTAAAATCGCCGTAATTTAAAATTGCGTTTAAGCACAACGCGTTTAAATATTTTTAACATTTGCTACTTCCGGAAACTTTAAACACAAGTAACATCGTTTTATTTAAGAAGACTTTAACTTGAGTGGATAAAAGACCCTATTGTTTTTATAGTTGAGCGCACAAGTGTATCATGGCTTTCAGTAGTGTTTAGCTCTACAACGAACTGGACGATATGATCTGCATCACTTGCTGTTGTTCAACTGGACAGTTGCAAAGAGCCGTGCCTTTACTCAACACACACTAAAACACTTCTTAAACTGCCCCGTACCTAGTTTAAATTTCGACTCATTTTGGCGAATTTAAAATTAGTTTAACTTTAAACTCCTTTCTGGAATTGCGTCTACTTAAGCGATACGTTTATCCACATAAAACGTTCGCTTACTAAAATCGGGCTAAAACACCTTTTTGGGATACGGGCCAATATGTTTTGTAATGGCAACCAAGCCTAGTCTCCGCATTGCGGGGGATTGGAACCCATATCAATACCATCCCTATCGGAAAATGCAATCTACTATTCGACGACCCTCGATCTATGGAGCTACCTATCCTCTTCGTGCCTGTGGCACAGTAGGCCTCCACTCTTTGTTTCCATTTTTGTGACCATCCCCTGCATGCTGCATGGCCTCATTCCGTGCACCAAACTGACTGTTTTCCAAAAATAGGGGAGGGTTTTATAGCCAAGTTGGGTTTTGGAAGATGTTAGTCACAAAATTGGCTCAACAGTTTTGTAATGTTTTTTTTTTAAAGGTGTGTCCACCTCACATTATTTAGTTTAGCATGCTCCATTTTCTTCATCGGGAGCTAACAGACTAACAAATAACATTGGCACAGTGGTGCTCAGGGATTTCTCAAAGGCATGTGATTTGATCTGATCACAATCTGCTATATAAATTTATCCATTTGGGAGTCCGTGAGTCCATTGTGCCATGGTTGTCTGACTTTGTGAACAACAGACAACAATGCGTACGTTACAACCAGGTTCTTTCTGACTATAAAACTATCAATGGTGGCCTCCCATAAGGTACAAAACTTGGCCCAATTGGCTTCCAGTTAATCATTAATGATGCTGTACCTGGTGGTGGGCCAAAGACCAAGTGTTGGAAATACGTTGATGATTTAACAATAGCCGAAAATTGTATTCATCCAAATTCAAGCCAACTTCAAGAGGTTTTAGATGAATTTAGTGAATGGTCGGTCAATAATAATCTGAAACTAAATCCCTCCAAATGTCAAGCCTTACAGGTTTGTTTTAAAAGGAATGTTCCAGTACCGGCTGATATAAAAATTAATGGTGTTCCTCTGAATTTTGTTTCTGAAGCAAAAATCTTAGGTATTTGGATGCAGGACAACCTCAAATGGGATAGAAACATTGCTGATATTGTTTCTAAAACAAATCGTCGGTTGTATATGCTTAGGACTTTAAAACGATTTGGTTTTAATATTCAAGAATTATGTTCAGTTTACAAAGGGTATGTTAGACCACCATTAGAATATGCAGATGTAGTTTGGCATTCCTCACTCACCTCAATTCAAGATCATACTTTGGAACAGCTGCAAAAAAGAGCTTGCAAAATAATTCTGGGCAAACTATGTGATGGGTATACAAATGCTCTTGAACTTTGCCAATTGGACTCTCTAGCAGATAGGAGGACAGATCATTGTCAGAAGTTTGCCGAAGGGCTCTCTCTTTCCAATCGTACAAAAGATCTCATCCCTCCTACCAGGTTGCAGAGTCATGGCAGAGTCCTTCGCAATGCCAATCAAATATCACAGCTCTATGCAAGGACTGATAGTTTTAAAAATAGTGCCATCCCATATTTTATTGATTTACTGAACAATTAATTGCCCAGTGCCATTTTGCATTTTTACCTTTTTTTAAATATCTGATGTAATTGCATCATTTTAGCTTTTGACAGTGTGTATTTATTTTGTTTTTATTATTATGTCTTAACATGTGCAATATCTCGTTTTAATTTTGTATTTGCTAATAATTTCTGTGTTTTTTAATGATTGTAAACCACTTGTAATTTGGCCTTAAGGCCACGATTTGTGTGTGAATAAAATATACTATACTATATACAATAGTGATATAGATGATTTTGAGAAACAAGGCATGATGCTACATAGTTTAAAGTTTAAACTATGTAAGAATTTCTTTGATACATTTGTAACGTATCAGCCCTACAGGTTCAAGTTACAGCTTACGGAGGGATGACATTTTCACTCTAACTGAAAAAGATATGTTTCAAGGTTCTCCAAACAGGTACAGTCTTCTGATGGGTGATTTTAATGCAAGAACGTCCACAGAACTGATTTTGTAATGATAATGATACCTGTAAATATTTAAGTGTCCATTCAGATTATGTCATGATACATATATTTCTAGGAAATAATGTTGACACTATAAAAAACATTGATTCACATGGAATGCTACTTTTGGAAATGTGCAAAAGCAGTGCTCTTCTAATAACAAATGGCCGCAAATTGGGGACTTAGTGCGTAATTCAACATTGCTATAAACCATTGGGGCAAACCGGAATTGACTATAGCTTTGTATATGATTTATATTAATGATATGGAATTATTTCAAAGTCCATAAATTGTGCGGCCGTCTTCATCACTGTATTTCAAGTTACGTTGCATCAATACAGGTTGTAGTACGATGATTAAATTATGGAAAAGGGTTTGGTTTATACATCACCAGATTTTCTATGAAACCGTGGATTGGAAACTTGATCCCTTTTCAAATGGTTGTCTCACAAAGGGGATATTAAATACGATGATGAAACGATGGATAGGTTGTAATTACTAGTAAGGGCACATTGGATTTACAACGGACGGGATAATAATCCAAAGCCGGGATCCAAAGGTCCTGTGTTCGAGTCCCGCTTAGGCCAATGTGTTGGGCATTTGGGTAAGGCACTTTACCGCGCTTGCCTCTCACCACCCGGGTGCAAAATGGGGAGCTATTAGGAATATTGTCCATTGAGCGCCGCCAAATATGAGTGTCTCTGGTCATTGTAAGCAGCGGAATACCTTCATGTTTTTTGATACAAATTGTGAAAGGCGCTATATTTAAATTTTGACATTTTTTTTTTTTGGCTGTGGTATGACGAAGATGGACCTTCACAAATACTAATCGTAAACAATGCCAAAAGAGTGGTATGATCAAGATTGTAAACTTATTAATAGTAATCTCAAATCGCTAGCTCCTAATATTAAACTTCAACCAAATAATATGTTGTAATCCACGACTACACAGAAAAAAGTTACTGATTCGGAGAAAAATCGGTTTAGAGCCAATCTTTTTCGGATGCTAGATGAAGTGGAAAGTAATGACCCGCAGACTTTTTGGAAAATATATAAGACTTTTGTGATCCCACAACAACCAACCTTGCCAATCTCCGCTTAATTCAGCAAAACAATGGTTGGAGCATTTCTGACAACCTATGAACAGGAATATTTCACATAGAGATAAGAAATTTGACAACAAATTTCTAAAGATCCAATAACAATGATGTAAATGTCTGATTTTATAACATAACATCTTATGAGCTTATCCAAGGATACGCCTGAAGGAATGGGACAAAGCCCACCAGGGACTGATGGTATCAGGAATGGAAATGTGAAAGAAGGAATTTCCTGCAAAAAACCCCCTTGCCCCGGCTCAGCTCTATTTGATTTTCAAAACGGGCTACTTTCCATCTGCACGGAGGAGGCTCAGTACTCTAATGTTTCTTCATAAAAATGTGATAACAAATCTTCATACAAAACTAAGACAGATTTAGAGGTATTGCCGGTCAAGCAATCTATGTAAATGTTTTGTTCCTCACCAATGAAAACGCCCTATTCCAGGCCAATCAAATGGTTTTCAGAAAGGGCGCGAGAACCAGTTAATGATATTCTTGTGCTTAAAACGCTTATTGATAAGTACCGTCTGTCCCCTCCCCACCAAAACGCAACGTGAATACTTATTCTTTTTGTAAGTAAGATGAGACTGTTTTAGCTAATGTCTCGGAAAAGGTCAATAGTTTTTTAAGAATGCCCCCCAGAAATCAAGTAACCTGCGCTGCAGGACCCAATTTAACCAATTATTGAGGCGCTATCAATACAAAATTTGGCACTACGTTTTATGACGGAACCCACCAATATGAATCCTAGGTCAACACCATTTCCTTTTAACTATAAGGCCTTTCTTTAGGACCGTCAAAACTATTCCTTATTTAATCTATGAACTCCACCACTATTGGCACCCTGTTGTTTTTATCCAAATTAGGGCAACTTTAAAATTTTACCCTGTACAATTGCAATGACCCTTTTATTGATTTTGCGTTTTTACCCATGAAATCTGAAACTAAGGTGTAGATAGTACAAACTATACCTTTCTGACTCCTTTGTTTTAGACAAATACATGGACACACCTTTCAACGTCGATGGATAATTAACAAATTGCACCTGTATAATCTTTGTCTAGGCCCCATCTCCTTAAGACATAACTTGCAGCACTTAAGAATCAACGTTCGGTGTTCCGAACCTTTTGCACTCGAGATGTGTTACAAAGGTCTGCTAGTTCCGGGTTACCTTGGTCGTCGAACTCGGCGTCCAAAACCGCACCGCAGTACATTAGAGCCGGTAAGTTCTTTTAGTGAAAATGGGTTCAAACATTGTACCGGGGGGAGCGGGTTTACGTTTTTGTGAGGAGGGCGATGTAATGGTTACAAATAGTCCAAAATGCCGAGGATCATAGTGAGAGGAGGGGAAACCATTGGGCAAAGCCATATTTTAGGTATGACAGGTTCAAATATCTGACGACACTCCAACAAAACGGGCTTCAGACTGAGGGCAATATGAGTTCTCAAATTAAAACTAGGAGGCCAATCGGGAGTCCAATATGTTGTTATACATTAAAACTTATTTCTTTCCAAAGCTTGTAACAATAATACAAATAAACTTTTTCAATGCGCAAGCAAAGTCGCCAACGCTCGACTGGTAACAAAAACTGCCTCGCTTCACGTTATGAAAGCCATTAAAGGCCCCATAACGTATGGCCGCAACGCGTTGCGACATTTCAGCAAACGCGTTGCGGAATTTCGCCAACGCGTTGCAAGAAAGTAGCAAGCGTTTGCGGCGTCGGCCAATAGAAATCATGAATTTCTGTGACCCGTATTTCAATAAATTAGACCCACAACGCGTTTGCCAAAAGTATATAGCAACGCGTTGTGGACACTCACACGCGTTGCAAGCCTTCACAACGCGTTGCGACCTCACCAACGCGTTGCAACCTTCACAACAGCGTTGCGAGAGTCACAAGGCCATAGGGTCATAACGTATGGTTGCAGCAAAAACGCGTTGTGAGAAAGATAAGTAGCAAACGCGTGCGACATTTGGCAAACGCCGTTGCGACATTTCGCAACGCGTTGCGACATTTCGTCAACGCATTGCGGTGGTTATCGGCCAATAAAAATCATACATTTCTGTGACATATTTCAAAAAAAAAAATAGATCCACACCGCGTTGCGGCAATACGTTATGAACCTTATGGCCTTCACAACGCGTTTGCAACGCATCCACAAACGCGTTGCGAGCTCACAAACGTTGTAAACTTCACAACGCGTTGTTGAATGCAATAAGGGTCAAAACGTATCGCCGTTAATAGTATATCCTGGCCGCGCGAGCAACAAGCCCAAAGCAGTATATGGAATACCTCCAATTTCAGCTTCGTTGCCCAAACGCCCGTGCACGATTTGCGGTCCACTGTCATCGTGCGATGCCCAAGTAGCTTCAGACTTCACATGTTGGAAGTTACCATGCCA
The DNA here is from genome assembly GCA_023653785.1 of Ophioderma brevispina. Classification (NCBI taxonomy): domain Eukaryota; kingdom Metazoa; phylum Echinodermata; class Ophiuroidea; order Amphilepidida; family Ophiodermatidae; genus Ophioderma; species Ophioderma brevispina. The sequence continues at coordinate 4,315 of JAMKCH010043778.1, read as the reverse complement.
AACAGGTGTCGTCGCCCCTTTAACTACATGAGTGATTGCTCGAGACATCCCAGCAGGATCCATCTGACATCCCAACCAATGACAAACGGGGACCATTTTGGCCTACATGGTGCACAGCATTCTCGGCTGCGGCCGTTAGATAGATAGATTGCCGCAACGCGTGTGAAGGTTTGCAACGCGGTGCGAAGGTCGCAACGCGTTGTGAGATTTAATTTTTGAAATACGTCACAGAAATTATGATTTTGATTGGCCGACACCGCAACGCGTTGCCGAAAATGGCGCCAAAACGCGTTGCCGAAATGACGCAACGCGTTTTTGACTTTCTCACAACGCGTTGCGGCAATACGTTATGACCCTTAGGCTTGTGGACCTTAGCAACGCGTTGGGAAGCGCAACGCGTTTGTGTGAAGCTCGCACGCGTTGTGAAGGGTTGCACGCGTGCAAGTATCTAGCAACGCGTTGTGGTCTATTTTTTGAAATACGTCACAAGAAATTCATGATTTTGATTTGCCGCGAGCGTCGCAACGCGTGCCGAAATGTCGCAAACGCGTTGCTACTTTCTCGCAACCGCGTTTGCAGCACTACGTATGGCCCCGTGTTTAAGCTTGACATACACGTAAAACGAGGGCAGTTTAGTTTTGACTATTTGAGAGTTGGCGACACCTTTTCCACATTCAGTTTTGGTTGTCCCAATCAACGGCCTGCATGCAGGAAAGGAACAATTCCAAATAGAACATCGTCACGTTTCATTTCTTCTCTTGCTTGATGATGGTGGGCTCGTTCGGCTCTTTTGTAGACTTACTTTCAAAGCATTCCAGACTGCCATAGTAAATCAATGGAATATCCACGCCAAAACCGTTGAAGAAATTATGTAGACATAGAAATAGAAGTAGTCGTCTGTGGTTAGGTTTTGACAACTGACCAGATCTCAGGCTCCAAAATATATACATCTGGAATCATAATAAAGGTTTAGGTTACTAGTTGTTAAGTGATATATTCCTTTATGAGGCGGACCCATGCAAGGCACCACTTTCAAATTCAGCAAAGTTGTTCACATCCTTTAGCCATGTTAACCACGGACGTCCATGAGTACGTTCGCCATGATTGGAGCCGGCCTGTGACATCCACAAATCTTGGATGCAATGGTAACAAAGCCTACTACGCTAATCTCATTTTATTTAGGCTGTCTGGCCCATACTCTGGCCGCAGGTGAGAAATTTTATCCACACGCTTGCCTGTGACGTCATCAGAAAACCAAGCAAGGAACACGAACCAGTTGAATTTTAATCAGGTGCATGTATTCACCCTGATTGTTACTAAAATGAAAAACGAGATCGAATAACAAAGACCGATAACGGTACTTAGCCACTCAATTATCTTCTCCATTGAAAAAACACTATTTTTTTCTTTTTTTTTTCTTCTTTCATTTTTTTATTATGTTTTCTTCTCCAAGATTTGTATAACCTTCCCATTTTGACCAATTTATATTTCCCGAGAATTCCAATTGAACGGCTGAAAAATTTAAGATCTTCGTTTTATTATTAAGCTCATTCACCTCCAGAACCCTTAATTTGTTACCCACATATAGGCTCGCGTAAGTCTTCCCCTCTCCCCATTTAACGTGACAGAAGAGATTTTTTGAGGATACTAATTTCTATCAAAGGCACCTGGATCGATTGTAGACCACCTACTGCTACTGAGACGTTTCGAAGGTTTATTGAACAAACAAGTACAAAAGAAAACCGCAAAACTTGTTTTGAACTTGCTTGCTACCGTAATCGGTCCAATATAAAACATGCTTTGAAGTTCCTGTCGAGCACGACAAAAATACTAAATCATCTTATTACATACAGACGGAGTATTCGGCTTATTCCACTCAGGGCCGATTTCACTAAACTCTGATTTTGCGATCATCGCTAATGAAATCGCTAATTCAAAATCCATCGCTCTTGCGATGGCGATGAATTTTGCTGTTTCACGAAAGGCAATCGCAGAACGATTAAGAAAAAACTGCAGTGGCGAGGCTATCGCTAACTCTGATCACCTCGATACCGTCATTGTTGTAGTAACGATCAACAGGCTGACAGTCAAGCAGATCTTCGTATGGAAGCACCGTAGTTAACTAAAAAAAGGTATGATATGATACGACAGAGCAATCATTTTGTAATGGAAAGGACGGGGTTATTAATAGATTATGTGGTTTGATCGTACAGGTTTATGGATTAATGTTTCCAGTATTTCGAACCATTATTATGTCCAAGCGAGCGCCGGCAAGTCAGTACACTGCATGTGCATGATGTATCAGTGACATTATAGCACTGTACATAGCATGCATAGCCTTAGTACTACCATTGCAGTACCATACCATACTACGGCGCTGTGATTTGTGAATAATCTGCCCATGCCATTTTTTAATGACACGAGAGATTTTTTTTTAGGATAAAATTTTTTTTATTTTTTTTATTTTTTTTATATTTTTGATAAAAAAACATGTTTGCTAGGTTTTATCAAATTATGAAACAAACAGTACAGAAGAAACCGCAGTTCCGCAGACCGCTTGTTGTTTTGAACTTCCTGCTATATCGTCATGCCCCATACTAGAAAACCATGCTTGAATTTCTGTCGTGCACGGCAGAACTTACTATTCATCATCTTATTTAAGAAGGCTTTATTCGTTTCAGCTGTGATCTAGACTAGAGAAAAAGGTGTGATTTTGGGAACCCGGTACTCTCTTTACGACGAATTGGACCCAAGGCGATACCATTAATTTAAGTGGAAGAACGAGGCCCGGAGGCCGAGTTCTTCCGCGCAAAAAATAATGGTGTAGCCGGGTCCAATTCGTCGTAAAGAGAGTACCGGTTCCCAAATCGTACCTTTATTCCTCATTCTTAAACACAATTATCATTTCAGGTCATCTTTTTAACGCGAGTTCGGGATACTTTACAACTAAATAAACAAGAAAGACTGCCATCACCCAGTGAAAACATCCGAACAACCCGCTTCACGCACTATCATACTCAACGAGACGTAACGTTAGCAGGCGCGCGCGAAAGTAGCAAAACGCGTATGACGCGAGCGCTTCAACCTAAAAATAACTTCAATACGCAGCGTCTACTGCCTGGGTGTCTTAAACGAATTGAACCCGGGCATCAACCAATTAAATTGCTTACATTTTTATTTTAATTAACTCATTAATATACATTGCCAATGTTAAGCAAATGTTACAAATAAATATTCAAAAAACGCCAAGTTCGAAAAAAAATTGTGCAACGTGTTGGCTTGGTTGCATAGTCAGTCAGTGGTGGTACTATGGGCCGTAATAATTGTTTGAACAAGCGTACGCGGGCACATCGCATGTCTATTTTAAGTGCATTTCGTGATTTCCGCACCTTCTGTTTTTTATTAATTGATCCTACTAGACACTATAGTCGCCGTAATAATTGTTTGAACTAGCGTACGCAGTACTGGTGTGTGCGACCTGAACACTGGCATATCGCGGCCTATTTTTTTTATCTTTGTGTTTACGTCGCTGTTTACAGCAGTGCGACATTTCACACGCACACGCAGCAGATCGTTCAGAATCAGTTCAAACAATTATTACTGAGAGTATAGATATCTTTGAGAAAAACTTATTCGTCAAATCTGAGCTTAATCCCGATTTGCGTTTTGTGTTAGAGCATTGCTCGTTTCCCACGGTCCCCATAGGCTACTGGCTTGTATTTTCTGTCCGTTTCCGGACAGAAAATATTAAAATTGCGAATTCTTCCAGATTCGATGACTTTGGCACATAAGATTAGGCCACTTGGATTACTAAGGCTAACGGTTCAGATAATGTCCAAATCTCAACATGTTTAAGTAAGTCGGGGGACCAGGATGTAGATCACGAAATGCCCCTTTACTCATCTTGTGTAGCGCTGTCTTCAGCAGTGTGACCTTCCGCATACTGCATCAAATTGTTCGGGGGGAATCAGTTCAAACAATTATTACTCCTAGTATAGTCTACACTCCATACCTGACCAGCTCGAAGTAATGAAGTAACGACGCGGGGCGTATACATTGAAACACTTTCAGCGCGCGCGTAGGTAAGTACAAGCGGAACTGCAACTGAAAGGCGGTACTGTGTATTTCTCGCGCGACGCACGTTGCCACTTCATACTTCAGCCGGACAAGTAAGTACTACCTTCTGCAATAAACATGTCAGCTGCAGCGTGGACACACTTGGCTTGGTACGCACGTAGCAACACGGTAATTTATGGGCGTATTTACGCAACTCTTAAGATACAGCACGTCGTCTGTCTTTACGCTTGAATTGCTT
>JAMKCH010043777.1:0-12323 GCA_023653785.1 Ophioderma brevispina | reverse complement strand
AGTCGCCACATGGTCCCAATGTTCGGGTTGTATACTTCAAGAACCAATGACTGCTGAATTGATTTGATAATACAAAATCCCTCACAACCAGTTCGGTTACCATGGCACTGGAACTGCTATGGTAGTCCGTCTACTTGCTTGGGGTTGAAAACAAAATCTTGTGACCGCGTGACTTCGTTTAACTTGGCACTCCGTTGGCACTCCAGTCCAGGGCAAGCTAGGCTGGAACATCCTATGCTATAGCCCTGTCACTCAGCCTAGAATAGTCAAGACTTTCTATCTAGACCAACATGCCGAAGCGCTTGCCTAATATTGGCTGGCTCAGCTCAGCATGTGCGAAGTCTAATCTTTGAAGGCCTTTGAGTTGAGTGATAAAACCACTGAAAACCGGAAAATTATAAACAAGACCTGCGGGGCTTTCCCGTGATTCCCTCATGACCTTAAAATTTAAAAACATAAACAAGTACGACGTGACGAAGAAAGCACAGAACTATAGTTTTAGAAACGCTATTTTAGGCGCTGGATCGGTCCAGATCGGTTCACTAGTAAATCCACGAGGAATTCTACGCCAATATTAAATGCCAGTGATCAAGCTTTTTTTTCACCTTTTTGCCCATTAACAAACAAATCATGAAATGGAAAACAATTTGCAGTTTGTGTACTTGTTTGCACCACCCACGTTCGCCCAGCCATTTCCCAATTGGTCTTGGGCGCTTGCGCACTATTACGTATTTACTTTCTCATGATTTTTCATAGCAAACCCCCCACGTTCTGAGCACGAATGATGTTCAGTCCTCGAATAGCAGCAACAGTGTAACGGCCGGGCGTATATTAGAGGACTGAGGATTCAGTCTAGAGAAAAAGCACTTGTAATCAGAATCAGCCAATGAAATCACGTGATTATATTCTAGAATGGTCATGAGGTGAATAATGTTTTTGTACGCTGTTGTGTAAATGATTGGTATACTTTTTCTGTACAACATCTGAGATGAAGCATAATTTAATTTCTCACCTTCTAGGTACCTATTGTTTTAAGCTTAAAGGCTGATTCAGAGATTTTCGAAATATAATTTTTGGTGTAGTATTAAAATGTCAATATAGAACTAAGAGGTTACCTAAAATGCTATTCCAAAGTTAGAGATGATCTGATTTTTTGTTTTCAGTGCACGAAACATTTATGCCGGGTAATAACGTGCCAAGGATACCGGTATAACAAAATTTCCGGATCCGGAATTTTATAACAAAGTTAGGATTGTCTATGTGAAAAGAGCTTTCGATTTGGCTAAGGTTATTTCACACAGGTGATTAGTATATGGCCGAGCATTATGTATATGCAAAACACATGATTTGTTTGAAAAATGAGTGCGCCCCATGGAAATCTCTGAGTCAGCCTTTGAGTGAATGATAATCTTGGTATGAAACAAGCAATAGGCATATACTAGGATTTGCTTTGGTAGTGTTGTGTCCTGTCTTGTCCTGTGTCTTGTGGTAAACATGGAAAATCCTATCATATTTATGAGACATAAGTTATTTTACATTTGTTGCCATTTGCAAGTGGAACAACAACATCTGTGACACTGCTGTTACGGCGGTCCGGAAGTACGTAATCCTGTTTCTAAAAGTGAAACAAAAAAAGTGTGCGCAGCGTTTGAAAAATGCCTCAGACTGGAAGTAAAACAAAAGGCATTGTGGGAAAAAGGGATGCTGACCGAAGCTATTGCGTGTTAACTTTTCCGTGTTTTTGCGAGCTCAAAGTACCCAACAAAAAGGTTCAATTTTCTCGCTAGGTTCTAAGGTTCAGACCCAATCACGTACATATCCAAACAAAACATAGTAATTGACCCTCTGATGCAAAAATCTGCCATCGAACACCAACCTCGTTTTCCCGGAATATTTGAGCTTAGTTTCATTTGCATGCATTCGCTATGACGGACTGATAAACTTATCTCTCGCGCAGTACTATTTAGATAATATCTGTTGAAGTCTGTGACACAGACTATCACACTTTTCCGGACCGCCGTAACATGCTGTTCCTAGGACTGCAGGAATCTTTTTAGAGACATGTTTTCTGTAAACAACTGAATGCCACATGCTGATCTTCTAACCTCAAATATCTGTTTTTGCTTAACAAAATTAACATGGGTCATCAGAAGACTTTGGATGCATTAGTCATCTTTTAAAGTGGCACTGGCCCATTTTCACCAAATGAAATTTCATTCAATATCTTCTCAAATGATTCTAGGCCATTGGAAGAACAGATATATATTTTTACACATAAAAATTAACGATACCCAAAAACAGATTAGGGCCATTATTTGAGGATAAAGACATCCAGTAATTTGTAGGCCAACTTTTAAGTTTTCCATAACTTGAATCAAAAATGGTGTAATTACATGACTATTTTTGACTCGTACGCACTGATATTAAAACCACAAGGTTATCAGAACCGGGTCAAACAGTGTCATAGCGTGGGAACATGCATACGGCGTCTGGTTTTCTTGTGTTAACCGCCAGTTTCCGTCGTCTGCTGAATTTAACGTTCTGTTTACCCATAGGAAGCTGATTGGTCCTTAAATTTCGGGTGAGGGCTTTTTTTATATAAAAGCTTTACACCATGCAAAAATATCGATTTTGAAAAAATCTTGAGGGCGCCTATTTTTCAAATGGTGCCAGTGTCTCTTTAAACAACACTGAGTAGGCTAATGCCTGGCCTTGAATCACTGACCCAAGTAGGTTAAGAGCACCCTACTTTGTAGACACACATTTACATCTTAGCAGAGAGGCCATTTCTGAGACGGGGTCTTCGTTCACCCCCAAATTCCAGAGCTGCTACTGGTTTTTAGATTTTCATCAGTGTAGTCTTTATATTTACCCAACTGGCATTTCTGAAAATGGTGTGGCTTGAGATATTTTGGTTGATTATTTGTTTTTACATGATTTTTCTTATAAATTTTAGGCAAAAAAAGGCTATAATAGTTGTAAATTTAAGATGGTATGAGTCGAATATTCATATTTTGGTAGCGGATTTGTTACGCGTAGATTAATATTTGTGAACAAAAAAAATCACCAAACACCCAAATATCAATGTTAATATTTAGGGGGAAATGCCATTTTAGTGATTTCACCTAAAAAGTATCCATGGTAAAAAATTGCTCTTCTATCTTTAAGTATCATTGCCCCAAAATTAATAGGGTTTAAGATTTAGAAGACCTGGCTTCCTTTCAGAAAATTCTGACAGTATAATTTTTTTACTGGACCCTATAACTTTACTATCAGATATAGTATTTGCAAACCACTTCTCATTGTTGCACTATAATCACTTTAAGGGGCATTTCATGATCCACAGCCTCGTCCCCCTGACTAAACCCAAAAGAGTTGATATTTTTATCATCTTGTGTAGCCTATTAATGCATGTGTACCCAATCTTACTGGAAATTTTGTGATCTTATCGGGTAACGAAATTTGCATGTTTTTCTTGTAAATTGTCAGAAATTACGTACAGTACCCCGGGAAACCTGTTATACAATCCATTTGCTCATAACATCAAACAGCAAGATCGGTATCAACTGAATTTTGGGAAGAAGCTTCTCGCATGGAATTGCCAACCATAAATAACACGGAAGGTGCCTAGAATCACGAAATGACCTCTAATGATGTGCCAAGCCTTCAGTAATGCATGATCCAAGGCTGTGAATGTACTGCATTACCTTTTGGTGGGATTTGCAGTAAACTTTTGAATACAAAACATATTTAACATTCAACTACAATCGTTGGTCGAAATGTGTTGGAACACGACGGCTCTTTTACCCCGATTATTTTGCCGTATTTCTCTTAAAGAGATACATAGGAAATCATGTCAACTTGGTTGGGGAGGCTTGGAGCATCCTCTATCCATGCACCCCTCCCTATCCCCACAATCAATGTTGGTTTCTTGTAGGGTGGCAAGAACAAATTTCAGGATTCAAATTGTCCAGGGGTAGAGGGGGCATTGTGAAGTAAGGCCAATAAAGTGTTCAAACACTTTTGGCCGAGATTGTATGATGATGCCACGATAGAGAAAAAAACACCATATTAAATTTAACAATAGATACTAACAGTCCTGAGTCATGATCTTTTCCATATGGTTTAACCGTGTATCGCGTTTTGATTTTTAATTAAAGACATTTTTAGAGATCTTTATTCTTGAAAATAGAAATTTATAAACCGTGGAATTATCGATTGTCATGGACCAAGGTGAAATTATCGAATCGGCTCATCCATCATCATCATCATCATCATCACATATCCTCATCATCATCATCATCAAATCATCATCATCATCAGTCATCTCATTCTTCTTCTCATCATCATCATATCATCATCATCATCATCATCATCATCATCATCATCATCAGCATCATCATCGCGAATTGGGGGGACTTAGAGCAAGGATCGCTCCTACAAGCGGTATTTTCGCGGTTCGAAAGCAACTCCTGCCATTTGAATTCTGCTTTTTTCATTTTAATGTAAAGCTTGCCTATGTATCATATAAGTGGCGTAACCCTGTATGAAACTATTAACATGTTAAATTTGTCATTTTTTCTAAGTTAACAGTTGCCTTCTAAGTTTTATTTATTTGTGATATTTACACTTATGTTATAAATATTAAGTTTTAAACACAAATAAGACCACTTTGTACCGCGGAAAGCACACTGTCATCATCATCGTCGTCGTCATCATCTTCATCATCCATCATCTCCACATGAAACTCCACTAATTGTTTTAATTCATTCCATGCTATAGGCTATTCAATTATACCAAATGCAGAAGGTCCGCCCATGAATGTTTTTGGAGAATTTCTTGCTCATATTTAGTAATCACTGTAATATATTGCTCCTGTAACATAGTGGAAGTTTCTTGATTATGCTTTTACTATTTATTTTTTTCCAAATTTAGTAATACACCCACTAAATTCAGAGCCTTTTCCTGTCTAAATGGACTACTTTTGAGCCCAATTATGCTACGAGTACATTTTAATTGACCGCTAATCTTCATTTCCATGCAATGACGTCAGCCACTATGTTTATTTTATTTGCACCTGAATTTTCCGTTTAATCTGTCAGAAATAAGAAGTATGAGGAAAAATGTAAAATTATTATGATGTATTTTTTTCACTTTGGCAAACACAATCTCGGTCGAAATGTGTTGGAACACGACTGCTCTTTTACCCCGTATTTGCCCGTATTTCAGGATTCAACATTGTTCCAAGGGGGAAGGGGGCATTTTGAAGTAATTAGGCCAATAAAAGTGTTCCAACACTTTTGGCCAATATTGTAGTAGGCGAACCCGACCTATAGCAACCACTGCTCTCAAAATGGCGAAGGGTCTATTCTATAGCTGAAGGGCATTTCATAATGTTTTTCTTTTTTGAAATGATCTACGTACCTACTATTAATTTTGGAGTTTTAGTGTTGGGGTTGTAATTCGATGCAATTTCAGACAAGAATAACATCATTACAATTTTTTCAATTGCCCTTAAAAAAGCATTTCTTTGATTTTAGTCTCCATGCCAAGACTTGCTTTTTGATGGAAGTTTGGTTAAAACGTTGCAGGGATAGATAAGGGTGAGTAACAAATAGGAAGTTTATAAGTAAGAAATGTCATGCCACGTAGAGTTATACTACGTAACGATTGAAGCTTTTACCCTGTATTGTGTTGATATTATTTAATACGAAGTTTTAGGTAACATCTTTATAATTGAAATGACAGTAAGGTGTAAACCTACATTAATTAAAGCTTAAAAACTTTAGGATTCAGTTTTACAACATTTTGCGCCCAAATTGGGTTTTTTTTTTTTTAAGCTATTTTCTTCTTTATTTGAAATGACAGGAAGGTGAACCTATGTTAAATTAAAGCTTTTTAATTTTTTGTTTTTTGGTTAAAATTTAGTTTTAACACGTGTTGCGCCCAATTGGGCATTTTTTTATTTGGTCTTTTTCAATGACAGGAAGGTGTACCTATGTTAAATTAAGCTTATACCTTGGAGATTCAGTTTTAACACATTTTGCGCCCAATTGGCGTTTTTTTCTTTTTTCTTATCTAAATGATAGGAAGGTGTAATCTAGGTTAAATTAAAGCTTAAACTTGGGGATTCCGGTTTTTAACACATTTTGCGCCCAATTGGGCGTGTTTTCTTTTTCCTTTATTCTGAAATGACAGGAAGGTGAACCTTGTTAAATGAAAGCTTACAACTATGTGAGGTCAAAGGTCCATACCAAGGGCAAAGGTCAATGGAGATCAAGTGTACACAAGTGATTTGTTCTAATGCAATCTTTATTCTCATGTATCAACATCTACTTCTAAATTCAGTTATGGATTTATTTTTAAATACCTGTTTCTGTACTAAAAGTGCAAACTAAAACTAGCAGTAACCACGTACTCCTTTAAAGCTTTTTTAATGTTTTTCCTTATTTCTTGTAAAATTATGCCTGGCGACCCGACACAGTTTTTTTTTAATACTTGTTTAAGATTTTACATGAAGGGGAAATCTTGGATTCTGGCAAATGCCGAATTTTACAAATCAATAAAAGGCAGAAGCTTTGGCAAGATTAGTTGTGGCCTTTTCCTTCTGAACATACTATGTTCTGGTTATACCACATCATATAAAGCCAGACAAAATAATAAGTAATTATTGACTTCCTTTAATGGACTGCCAAAGAATTAATTCTGCTATAATAAACATAAATCACTGATTTTTTTGTAGAGTCAAACAAGGGTGAAAGACTGGCTAGATTTAGCCCTCTGTCGTAAAATTCCAGCTGATTCCACACAGCAGTGTTTGTGCTTTACGACTTGTACCAAAGGGACTTAATCAGACTATAGTCATGTCCACACGGTCACAAACACCCAAAGGCGTTTTTAAACTCCGGAGGTGGAAAATTAAATCAATTGTTTTACTGCACTCCAAGTTGTGTCCACACAATGGCCGAAACTCTGAAATCTGAGACCCCCTGACCATTCTCCTCCCGCTTCTCATATAGGAGTGTACACCGGAAATCAACATACGGAGCTGTGGTGGAAATTCGGCATGAATTCAACTGCAGGAATTTGTCAACAAAGATAATTGGTCATTGTTGAGGTCACCTTCTCACTTATCCAGTGCGATCCACCAAAGGTGTCATACGGCACAACACTCCAAAAAACAATCGGTAGTGTTATCGGAGTTTGAGCTTCAACCCCCTTTTTTTTGGGGGGGGCGGGTTAATAATAAAAACCCCCCCACTAGACCTCGATTAAAAATCTGGATTTAAAACCCCGGATCGACAATACAGAGTTTGAAACCCAGAGTTTCAGACTCTGTGTGGACACGACTTTTACAGTCAAAACACTCCTGTCAAAAGCTGCTAGGCCAGAATAAAAATTTTGTCAAATGCCTACTTTATCAGTATTGTTTCACTATGGCACACCATGATTCAAGGCTATTCTCTTCTATTGACCCCAACCCTAGATGGGTTTGTTAAAATCCCCTTCCTGTCAAAAAGGCCCTTAAGTCACACAACCTAAAGCTCATTTTCAGCATCGGGCCTTGCACCACTGAAACAACCCAACATCCCATGTCAGGCTTTGAGAGAAGGGAAGAACAAAGTCATTTATGAATGGCAAACGTTTGGATGTTGCCATTCGGACCTGTTGCATAGAATAGATAAAACACTGGTCAGATGCAAAAGATTAAGATGTGCAGTGTTGAGTAATAATTAATCGGGGACAGAGTGAAGTGAAGTGCCTGTCAACAAATACGGTAACTGTTTCCGACGAAGTAGCCATGTCACTTGATTCTTTATACCCTTAATATAGTGTATCCCAAAAGAAAATTAGCCTGGTGTACATTGGGATTGGGAGAATAATTATGACATTGTTCAGGACGAGAGCAGTGGGTTAAAGCAAGGGATGTAAGACTTCTGGAAATTTGGCCCATAAAATAAAAAAATAGGGAAATGTAAAAAAAAAAGATTTTTTGTTTTATTTGTGTGCCTCAAGAATTGCAGGAGGGGACACCTACCAGTCCTCATTTCTGTCTGACCGGCTGTGTGAGGGAGTGTATGGCCAGTAGCTGGGTTTGTGGTCCATGTTGTCAAAGGTTAAAGTTCGAATATAAGTTTCTAATTCGAGAAGTAAAAGTCCATTGCTACAGAATTGGGCCATAGATGACCCTTAGGCAACTCCATTGATTAGGTAAGGGCAGGGGGGTCACATACAAAGGTCATATGAGGGTCAAGTTTGTAAAAATGGGCTGCTGAAAAATATCAAAGTTGAATTAATTTGGAAAATTAAAAGCAATAGCTCCGGAACTGGGTTAATAGAAGTCCTTTGCTAACCTTCATATGATAATGAAGTCAAGGGTCAAATGCCAAGGTCAAAGGTCATGTGTAGTCAAGTTGTAATAGGTGAATTTGAGAAGTAAAAGTCCAATACTACAGAACTTGGATTATAGATGCTCCTTTGGAACCTTCATAAGATAGTGAGGTCAAAGGTCACAAACCAAGGCCAAAGGTTCTGAGGTAAAGTTATAAAATGGGCTACAAGCATCATATTGGCCAAAGTCCAATTGCTACAGAACGTGACATACAGCCACCTCGGGGAACTTTATATGATAATGTGGGCAAGGGTCACATGCCAAGGTCAAAGTAATCTGAGGTCAGGTTAGTGGGCTGAAAACATCAATTGGCTGTTTTTTAAAAGTTAATTTTTGCAATTTTTAATTTTTACCTCTTTTTTGGAACATTCATATGATAATAAGGTCAAAGGAAAATTGCAAAGGTCAGAGGTCAAGTTATAAAAGAGGAGTGAAGGAAAGGTAGACCACGAAAGCAGGCGAACACTTGTGGTTCGAGAACTGCTTGTTTGTTTTTTACATTTATGGACTTGGGTGATGTTTATTTCAGCATATTAAAGGTGCGTGTTCCGATCGTCTTTGGGACCCCCTGATTTACCCGGAAGTAGTATCGATTTGATATCAGATGCAAGGCCGTATTTTTCTCATTGTCGTCCTGAAATATGAGACCTCAAATAGCATTCATTCCCAAGATATAAACAAAAAACTGCCGTTTTAGTGGTTAACCATCAATATTAGCAGAGTATTGAATAGGGCTTTGCAACATCCATTATTGGCCGTCTACCATCAGAACGGCAAGTTTGTTTCCCACGGTACTTGATGGGGGTGTATTGCAGGTGCAGGCTCTTTCTCATATCAAGTAAGAGAACACAATACACAAATCGGAACAAAACACCTTTAAGCGTACATACATTTTTTTATAGGGCTATACCCCTTTAACTCATTCTGTAGCGTTGTTTGCGACAATTCCCGATAAAAGTTTAGCGTCACACACAAGGTTGGACCGCTTGGGGAGGGCCGGATCCAATTTTCAGAAATCAATGATATGCCCAATTTACATCCTGCTATGACATATAACAACAAAAAGGGGTGTGTGTGTAGACCTGGTAAAACATTGAAGTGTGAAGTGATGCATATATGTAAAAGACACACAGAAAATACATACTCGGTAGCAGGGTGGTATAGTGATCTCAAAAAGTCTTGGGGTCCAGATTTTGTCAATGAAGCCTTGACAATCTTATTGTATCCCAGCTCTAACCTGATTTCATTTCAGTAGTGGGACTCAGGACATTGTGTTGTTGGGCTATCATAGTCTTGCTAGAAGCCGTTGTGAAGAAAAGTTGTTTTTTTCTCAGTGGGCCAGGGGCCATGAGGAGGAAATGTTACATAAATCAGACATGCTTATTGGAACTTGTAATAATCAGTTGATGATGCTTGTCTTTTTTTGTGCGAACACATAATAGCTTGCTAGTAGAAAAAACACACATGGATATCACAATTCTCTACAGCACTTCAAGAAGCAACCGCTTACTAAAACTGACATACTCAATAACTTGCAACTTGGAACTGCTGTTAATACATCTTCAGTTGTCTATGCTCTCATTAGCCAACTGTATTGAGTACATGTGAGGCCTGCAGTCATCCGCCTTAGTTTGACTCAGTTTTTTCAAAACATTTGTGAACTGTATTATTTGAACTGAAGGAACCAAACAAAGCCTAATTACATCATTACGTTCTGGTGCAGTTTTGTATAGGCGGTGTCATTCTATAGTCCGGTTTCTACCTCTGTGCAGTGAGGCAGAGCGCGAGATTTGTTGGTTGGCAAGAGGTAACGCGTATCAACGCTGCAATTGAAGTGACAGCACTTTTATGTGCACACACAAGACGGCATTTCTTGAGGCGGGGCATAATGTTATACATCACTTAAACAGAGGTAGAGAAATGGCCTATATCATGTACTACTTCCAGTCAGTCGGTCACCTTGGCGGCTAGATAAATGGCTAAATCAGACATCGTCCATGCGGTTTTAACATGTAAAAAGTGACCAATCTTGACAACAAATTTAAATTCTTTTTGTCCTTATCAAGAGGGCACATCGTGATTGCTTGGTAGTGTGTGTGTTCTGTCCACCTCCTTTCCTTCTATGGCCAAAATGTTGACCCAACTTTTAACCAACCCTAAATATATTGCCTGCTGCACACATTTTCATAATACTTCATACAATGAACCTTGGGTGTGACCCACTGTTAGTGACCTAATGTGACCTTGGTGACCTCGATGTGACCACATTGTCCAATTCACAACCGCAATGGCAGATGGCACACATGCTTTCCGGAATGTGTATTTGATGCTATTCAAGCCCATAGGTTTCACTATACCCAAAACCGTTGAAGTCGAAGAATAAACTCCACTGTAAAGGTTATTTTTTAATTTATTGTGAAAATGGATGAGAGGTTTGTGGGAAACCCCATACTGGGCAAACCCAAAAAGCGCAAATTGCTGTACTGAATGACGCCAGCCTGCCATCATCTCCTTCCAGTCTAGTTTGCATACGGGAAGACATTTGATGTATGCCCTGTAAGAGCAAGCCCCTACTCCTGATTCCTTAGAAAAATAGGGAAATAATTTTTCTAAAGAGAGGGAGGGAGAGAGTGAGTGGAGAGAGAGAGAGGAGTGAGGTAGATAGAAGGAGTGGAAAGAGGGAATGAAAGGGGAAAAATGATTCAAGGAGAGGAAAGGGGGAGGAGAGGGGGAAGGAAGGGAAAAGAGGGGAGACAGCCAGACACAGACAGACAGAAAGCAAAATAAAGTAAAGAAATTTTGTGGAAAATTTAACTCATTAATTTTGATAAACGATGTTTTATGTTTTAATGTTGGCAAAGCTCACTGGATCAAAAGGGATCTTTTAACTGCAACAAGTGTAAGGTGAATACATTATTAAACATTGATGCATACATGGAACATCATTTCAAATAGTTCATTTTGCAACTTTTTATTTGTTTATGAGCTTAACATGAATATCTTAATGAATGTGCTGACATTGATACATGAATGTGCTGCTCTTTCAAAAAACTGTCATTTTTTAATGTGAAAAACTTTGAAACTTGGTAACCTCTTAATTTTTAATTATTTGTATGTATTTCAAATTAACCCCACACCAAGTGGGGCCCTACTTCAGGGTTGTATGATCATTTAAATTGGGAGTTAGTTATCCTTATGCAGGGTATTATTTCACACACTAATTTCACACATGGATATGGATTTCCATTGAATAAACCAATTTATAATCTGACAAAATTGGAAGTTCAATATCCTTCTACAGGTTTTAATTCACAGAAATTGTAACTCAGATCTCACATGATCAAAAAAAGGTTTGTAATTGAAAAGGGGAACAATTATTTGTCAAGAATATGGACTATCTCTCTAAATCATCAAATTTTTAACCCAGTAATCTTCAATATATGTTTGGTACACATCAGGTACACTTTGGTACACTTCCAATACACCAACTGTACACAACTACACATGGCAGTAATCTGGGGTGGATTTTCACAAAGACTTTTGATGCAGCGTAGACCCATGTCAAACAGACAACATCGTAAGTTACTGTTTAGAAATCCCTATTAATTACGCGCGTTTGACTTACGAATGTGTCGAGTCTTTGTGAAACCCACCCCGATATTCTGTCATTGTAGTTGTGTTGTACAGTTGGTTGTATTATGTATTGGAAGTGATGAATGGGAATGTCAACCATTACATATACTTTGTTAATGAAAAAACTCTGTTTTGGAAATGCCATGCGATTCATCAAATTCAAATCATGGTTTATAAATTGGATTCAAGGTCCATGGCCCTGATTGCGCTAATAGCCTCGTCATCAGAACAAGGTTTTACCAGAAGTGGTCACAATTTTGCTGTTTAAAAAAAAGAACTTATGTTCTCACTGACCTTT
>JAMKCH010043776.1:0-12723 GCA_023653785.1 Ophioderma brevispina | reverse complement strand
CACAGTGGGGTTTTCCTGATTTGGACATGGCTATATAGGGGTGTAGTAAACCTGGACTGATAATTCTTCATCCCAGAGTAACCTTTCAGTATTCACTTGACCCTGGGACTTGCCCATACTTGGGTTCAACTTTTATACTTTCAACTAGCATTGGTTATTTATATATTCAAGTCATTTTCATATTAGGACTCAAGTTGTGGGCGATATTAGCTGAACAATACTGTAGTCAGAAACATTGTGTAGAGGCTACCTTTCCTCAACAAACTTTGTTATACATGTAGAAACATAATTTTTTTGAAACATTATATAAAAATAACAAATAGTGATACTCTGTATATTTGTCACAGCCATGATCTGCCCTAGACTATTAAATATTTCTTATTTGAATGTGGCAAAGAAGATATTGTAAAAAGACAGTGACAAATAGCCTATTGAATAGAGAGTCAATTGGTCTTTTCACACTATATTTTAATCGTCATATCAAAATAAAAACATAATTTCTACTACCGATTTGATTTTTCAACTTGATCTTTGCGAAGTTTGTAATGAACTCTGTGTATTTTTTTTGTACTCACCTTTTATGTCCTGGCCTAATCAGTAGAGTACCAATGTTTATCATTTTACAAAAGTCAAATTCTGTTTTGGTATTCCCCCCATTTAGCAAAACCGATTTTCACCCAATTTTCTGTTAACATGAAGATTCAAGGCAAATGACCCATAGACAGTCACGTACCTGTGGAGAATTTTCAGTCATTTATTCATGATGTTCCCAAAAGTTGGGCCTTCCATGCCTACTCTTTCTTTTCACAACATCTCGATAGTACAACAACATTTGAACAGACAAACGGTATTTGGAAGCTAAGACTGTGCCTTTTGAAGTGATTAAGTATCATGTCACCACTTATTTGTAATTGGCAAAGAGGGCACTTTTTCACTTGTACAAGTTTTTGAGACAGGATGTAGCTACCTGCTGTATAATAAGCAATGGTACATGCATCGTTGATGCTCTCGTTTACCGATTTTCTCTATAAACCGATTAGATTAATATCAAAGGGTTCCAAACTTGAATTAAATTGTTTCCAACTGATGGCCAAATGGTGAAAATAAATCGAAACTGAAACACTCAATTTATTCTTTTAGTACACAGAGTGTGTATGTTTGTTCCTAACTTACGATTTTGGCCGTTTTAGTGGTTACCTAAATCGAGCTGCTACTTTCTGGCAGCTTTTGGCTGTCGAAAATGGCGATGATAATGTGCAAAAAAAGTACATCAGAAAAATCGGAATCGGATGAACCGATTTTGAAATTTTAAAATCTGTAATCGGTATACAGATATTCAGTGATCGGTTAGACACGAATTTCAAGTAACAATTTGTTGATTATTTACATGTCAGCTTCTACATCCCTCCTGGTTCTACATGCAGCATATTTCAAAGTAAATGACTTACTGTAAAAGTGGTAATTTTCGTGTGTAATTTTTCATGCTCTGCAATTTTTAAGGATGTTCACTTTTTTTAAATTCGTCTTTTTTCAGCTACCTACATAGACTTACACACAAAATAACCCTTTTCGCCTGTTCTTAATTTCGCACTTGCTCAGAAGTGCGGCTAAAAAAAAAAAAAAAAAAAAAAAAAAAAAAAAAAAAAAAAAACAAAAAAACAAAAAAACAAAACCCCCTTCCCCAACCACCCCCTCCCCCCCCCCCCCAATTCCCCCCCCCCCCCAAAGAGAATATCAAAAGAAAAACCCCCCCGCCCCCCCCGCCCCCCCAAAGAACTACTCCCCCCCCACAGCTCCCCAAAGCCCCCCCCCCCCCCCCCCCCCCCCCCCGTCCCCCCCCCGCCCCGCCACCCCACCCCCCCCCAGAAAAGAGAGAAGAAAACACCGAACCCCGTCCCCACACACTACCCCGAAACAAAATAATGAGCATGAATATTTCCACTTTCACAATATACAACTACAGCACCACTAATCAGATCCTAGACCTTTTTGTCTGTCTGTCTGTTTCATGACATCATTCATGATTTAGTTTAAATGTGTGTCAATGAGCATCAACCTGTGATTGACTAACAAATAGAAATGAATTTTGGTCATTTTATTTTTAGACGACATTGTTATGACACCCACCGAGTTGTCGCACTTCAAAGACTCTGTATTAAAGTACTTTTTTATAGGACGGATATTTTTGCTATTGAAGGTGATTACCACCAATCCTGATTAGTCTCCACTCCACCATCACCCAATCAAAACTTAATATATATGAGCTTTAATTTAAAATTTACTGCTCTTGTTAATAAAATGGTGCATCCAATTCAAATTAAATTTTGGAATTAAGGTACATTAGTGAATGTGATGGCATTTCTATGAAACACTGAAAATCGGTATGTTGTAAACAGCAGGCCCAGGCCGCATAAAGGGGAAAAAAGAACCACTTTTTGCTGATTTTCTCTTGGAAAAAAGTCCAAAATTAGAGAACTGGTTGTGACAAGAAAGTCCACTTTTTGGGATGAACATGTCCAAAAGTCCCACAAAGTCCAAAAGTTTTGTCTCACCTTTTAAGGGAGAAAGGTCCATTTTTTTAAATTCCCGCACCCCCCAAAATTTATCCTGCATATGCCCTGAGTAGGTCTGTGTTTGTTTGTCTGTTGAGTTTTTTTTTTTTTTTTTTTTTTTTTTTTTTAAAATTTTCCTGTACTAACATTTACCCTACCCTCTCCAGGCATGTAAAGTTGTGCGGTGATGTTTTGAGATGTTCTGTAAATTAGAGAATTCTTAAAATATGTGACTTTTTTGAAAAGCCAGGGATTGGACCCTGCTAAGCTCAGTGTTATGAATTTGTGATCATCTTGTATGAAACAAATTTCTTCAAATGTCTGTAAATACTGAAGTATGATGTATACACTTCCAATCTCAAAAGTCACTTGTATATATGCGAATCTCAGGAAATCAAGGAATCTCTGAATGCCCCTTTAAGGTGTCTGTACAGGACTGCACTCATTGCACATTGAATTGAGATCCTTGGTGTTTTACCGGGACTTTGCATGCTGGTGTTCTGCGGGGGGGGGTAACTTTATCTGAGAGTAGCACAAATTAATTTAGCACAACTTTATTATGCCTTTTGCATGACAAGTAAATTACCCCAGGGAACTATTTTATAATAAATATTTGTTTCAATTTTACTTTTTTTTTTTTTTTTAACAAATCCTTTTTTACATGCAAATATTTGTTGCTTCAAATATTTCATCCTATGCACAAGGTACCAACACCTGTCCTTACACTTGATTGAACTTGACACTAGCAAGAGAGCTAATACACACTGAGGAGGGCCTCCACATTGTTGCTCATTTGGAAACCTGGAAAGTGAACTGGTTAGGTCAAAGGTTAAGACGCTGGGCAGTAGATCTGATGAACCAATTTGCCATCATTAACCATAGTGGAACCATAGAGGCTGACTGTGAAGGGGAATGTGTTTGGGTTGGTTTTGTGATTGAAGTATCTCTGAAACGCATTGTAGTTGGGTGGAATACCTGTCTTGCCGACAAGTAGAGTCCATACTGGCAGATCACTCACCTTATGAAATTTCAGAATTACAATATTTAAAAAAAGGAATAGAAAATTTATCAACCCTTATCTGCTTTAACATTTTAAAACTTAAAACATGTTCTTTCTTATAGCACATACACTATTAATGAATCCAAGTATTTTATAATAGGTGAGAAAATGTTGAAATGAAGGCTGTTAATATTACCAGAGTACTCCCTGATTTTTGCATATTTTTATGTGAGCTAGCATGAATATTAATTGCAGATATTTTGAGTCATTCAGATTGAGATAGTTCAAATACATATGTAAACTACAGGCCACATTCCAGGCTATACTTGATCAGTACAAAAAAGATTGGGCCTCTTTTCTGAACTAATCAGAATAGCCAGAGCTGCAACAAGTTCAAATGGCCATGCTTTGTGACACTTCTTTGAGATCCGAGCTAAAGAGGGTTATCCTGTACTTAACATGAGCCAAATATTTCTTAGCTTATCATGATATATGCTGATGAAAGTAAGCATTGGGGTTTATCCTTGGACATTTAATGGTAATAATTATCCTGGACAATTAATTGTAATACTTAATTTTGTTATTCGCTATTTGATAATCAGAAATAACTGTTCCTCACACTTGGTAATGCTGTGTTTTTCTGATGACCTGTATATACCATAAGATAAATTTGATATTAACTGAATGATTTCCAGTCCTTACCTCTTTAGAGCTTCATCAAATTCTTGATATTTAATTCATTATAATGACTGTGATACTCTATTGGACTCGTATGCGCATAATTTTTACTCTAGGCAACAAAATTTATATCGTTTCTGCAATTGAGACTCCTGTTGAAAGCAAACCTATTCAGAAACTGAATTGCTATCTTAAACATGTGAAGGTCGTTGTTTTTTTAATAACCCATGCATTTTATATTAGCAATGATCTCAAGTTTGTGTGCTATGACTATCCATAACATACTTTAAATCCAGGAAAACTTAGGTTGCACACCTGGGCTTTTTTAGTAGTAGACTAGTCGCCCCCCAAATAGTCGCGACTAGACTATTGGCGACTATCAAAATGTCAAAATTTTCGCGGCGTTTGAGCGTACTTCCTTTTTTCAGAATACAGTAAAACCTAATACAGTATCACGTTATGATGAAAGGACGTTGTCGGGGACATTGTACACACTTTGACGAGTGACAAATAATAAAACACTTATTTTAAGCTAATGAAGACCGATTTTCGCAAATTTCGTGTTTTTCCGCGCACCAAAAATCAGCAAACCTCACTGAAATGTGCCGAATCTGCGTAATTACGCCGTCTAAGGGGTCCTGGTAGACCCCATATCCCTGTTTCCATAGTCTAAATAATCAATCACTCGATCATGTTGATGAAAATGTGGAAAAACTTGTGGCCTATAATCCATGATCCCAGCCTATAATTTTCCTACTCAACCTCTCTAAAACTATATGTAAAAGACCCCAAATATATCGCAAGAGTGTCAATTATATCAGCACAGAGGCAGCTCTCTCTGGGCAATTGTTTAGTGCATTTGTGTCCTTTCCCGATTGAGTATTTACAATAAAGCAACTACCTCACCCCCATTAATTCAATGGATCAATCCAAACATTAGTAGTAAACACAGTTTCATTCATATGTTAATCGGAGGGGGGGTCTGACATTTGCAAGTAAACAAGAATAAACAACGGTAATTAAGTCCAGATTATTTTATAAAAAATCATTTAAGAATAACAAACCTACATTTGAAATCCAAAAATCATTGTGTGTTTTTTAATTGCTAAAATAAGTCATTTTGAAGAATGAAAAAAAATAGTACCAGGCTTGCAATATGGCCGCCTGCATTAGCTGCATGCCCACATGGCCGGCGAAATTTGATACAAAATAAAGCTAATAAACAATGAATTAGTTAGAATCTTAACTGGTGTTGCAAATTTGCGATCAAAAATGACAGGTGATTGATAATTATTGTGGTCATGATCTGAAAAGTTCATAAAGATCAGTAAAGTTTAAACTGTAGTTTACTGTCTTGGGGAATTTCCCAGCTAGCCGCACATTCGCGATCAACTCAGGGCAGTGCAGGGTTGAACCAGCCGGCTTTGGAGCAAATCATGCGGGGAATTGGACCAGCTAAAATCTTGACTACAATCTTAGCCAAAAAGTGTTTTTTATAAATTTTAATAAAATGGAAATAGCTTTACATCCAAGCGTTGGTATTTAGTGCTTAAAAACGGACTTTTTCTCCCTCATTGTGCATGTTTAATGATTTCCGATAGTGTAGCATAAGACATCCACTGAAATATTACCAAATAGTCGACTATTTCAAAACAAAAGTCGTAGTCGCGACTATGGCCAATAGTCGCGACTCGCGACTATAGTCGACTTCGTCGTGCAACCCTAGAAAACATGTGCACTGTATGAATGTACAAATGATGATTATTTAAATTGTTACAAGCTAAGCCAATTTTACACTGAAAGTAACACTACGTTTATTGTCATTTAGAGAGTTGAGGCTGTCAACTTTGAAAAAATGATTGCATAAGGCACTTTGCAGATGAAACCCTTCTTCCAGTTTTGTAGATTGTGACCCTGAATGTTGTGTATGCTCAAAATGTTAACCAAAATGACACAAATTCCAAACAGGCAAAATAAATCGGAAGAATAAATCTTACCAAGAATATTTTGTGTAATTTAGTTGGCCCTTATTTAAAAATATCATTGAATTGGCATAGGAAAAAACTGTGTAGAAATTTATTTTAAAGATTTGATGGTGATATAATTTTGTTAAAGTGGCACTGGTACATTTTCAATTAAATTGAAAATACCAATTTCCTCAAATGAAGTCCTAGGACCTTGGAAGAATACAGATATTTTACACCAATAAAACAGGCACAAAACAGATGAGTCTTTAATAAGAGCCAACATAGATCCAGGAATTTGTAGGCCATTTTGAGTTTGTCTTAACTTTAATCAACAAATTTTAATAAAACATTAAAAAAAAAAAAAAAAAAAAAAAAAAAAAAAAAAAACCACAAAGGTCATCGACTGGTCAAACAGGGTGGATGCAGTAGGAATCACTCCGACCTGTATTTTGGTTTGTTTTAACGCTACGATCTGTCGTCTGCCGAATAAAAACACTCTCCCGCATTGATTTTACTAATAGTGATTTTATTATAAAATCCTCTTTACCACTAAGGGTGTTGATTGGGACTTAGGGTGCAACGAGAGATTTCACATAATCAGGTGTCCTTAAAAATTCGCAGTACTGATTTTTTTTGCCCTGATTAATTTTCCATCAAAAACAACCCCATTGGAAAGGATTTAAGAGCTGAGAAATGTTTCTTTGGTAGTCAACAATTAAATTGTAAATTTCTTAATTTCGTATAGGAAGGCAAATACGAAATTCATCTATGATTTTTATATTGAAATTTAAGCAAATCAAAATCACCTTTTTTCTCTCTTTAAGACTTCTGTAGCCAAATAAAGGTAAGAATCTTATTGAGTGTCTAATCTATATGAAATTACTATTATGACACAGTATTTGGGTGCTTCAAAATCACTTGTTGCACCTTTAAATCATTTCCGGTGAGGACTAATGTATAACCATGTGAAAATATCATTTTTGAAAAATCTCGAGGGCACCCTCTTTTTAAAATGTGCCAGTGTCCTTTAAGGTTTAGTTTATGATACATGCTACTAATATACTTTATTATTGTGAAACCCAAAAGCCGGATTTTTCTTGTCTGACACCCTTGCTGAATGTTGGCATTTTGTTTCCCAGGGGGACTATTGATTCAGTGTAATAAGACTGTATTTTCGCCATGGTTTTAAAATTTTGAGAGGATTTTACCCATCCGTGTTCGGTGACAGGATTTCGCTGCATGGGGTTAAACGTAGTCAAAAATGTTTGCGTTGTGTGACAGGCAAATCCCATTATATTCAGGAGCGAACAGTGGGTCAAATTGCAGCTGACCTTTTGTGCACTTGACATGTTTAAACCTTCAGATTTGGTTGAACGGATGTCTACAATTTCATCAGTGCAAAATCGGCATTACTTCTTCCTTCCTTGCTGTGCATCAGAATATGAGTACCATCGTGGAGACTTGGTTTTGGTCAGTTTACTGCAAAAAGTGCCCCAAATGTGACTGTTGGTATGCTGTAGTTTTTTACAAGGGTTTATTTTCACAAGTAGATGTGGAAACATAAAAATAATAACACCAAAAATGTTTTATGTAGATTATATTAACGTATATGTAACAACAGTCGGCAAAATATGCTTTCCAAAACTGAACAATTTTGAAAAATATCAAAATACAGTATATTGGTTTACCATGCAGTTGTAAACAAGACTTTTCCAAATGTGTATTCCCTTTCTCTTGTTTGACTGTCATCTTAACCAACTGTAGGTTTAAGATGGGACCTAATAATAGAAGAGAAACATCAGATAAATATCACGATTCCATATGGGAAAACCGACCTCAGAATTCATTGGACAAGGATATGTTTAATCACACGGGCAAACTATTTTTAATATACCCTGATTTTTTGTTGGTTTTTCCATTTGATATGATCAACAGTGAGAAACCTCGGTGTGGTATTCATATCCAATGTTATGGTGACCCCGCTGGACCTGTGATTTTTGTCACATGGTCTTTTGTCAATAAGCGTGAATTGGTGTTGTGTATGTGAAGTGTAGAAGACAACCAATTGGGGCTCTCGTCATCATCGGTATAGTGTACATCATAACAAATGGGCAGAGTGAAGTCATGGGAAGATTAGAGCATTTGTGAATTCCGTTGAATTTATGAAAATATCACTGCATTTTGATTCAACTGAGAATAAACTTGCTTCAAAGGCAAGGAAGTTAAAATACACTGTGGTGGACTGAGTGGTATGACCGGGATTGTATTTGTTTGTAATTAGTGAAGCTTGGCAGAAGGTTCCAAGTACTGGATTTGCCATATACACATGGCATGGGTATTTTTTTGCTTGGGTTGGGTAGTTTTGGCGCTACTTTGCCTGCATAATTGCCATTGCATATTGCTGTAGTGCATTGCTGTTGGGAGATACTGTTGGTGGAGCGTGTAGGAAGAGCTTGTACATTTTTCAGCACTGCAGTAATGAATTGCCCATGAGAAAAATTGGCTTCATAAATTTGCAGAAAGTCTATAGCAGAGGAGGATTTTAACCAATCCCATATTGCATTGTGCTGTACTGTGTAATGTCCATGTCAATGCATACTGCCATAGGAGTACCGGATGATTTAAACCAATTCCCAAATTACATTGCACTGTACCTATGCTATAAGGAGTACAGAGGGTGGTTTAAATCATTCTTATATTACATTGCTTTATACTACAACCAGCTTCTTCATGGGAGTACAAGTGAAGTACCTCATCAGTAGCCATGCAGTACTTCCCTGCAAGGGTACCACATCCACCTGCCACAAAAGTGGGGGGGTTTTTATTCATTCATGTAGATTGCCACCACCTGTACCTTAACAAAGACTACCCATGTGGGAGTACCTGCATGGGTATTCCCATGCAAATGAGATTTGGGCTCTGTGTGATTATTTTATGAATATATAAAAAAAATATTGACTGCTTGAGGGGCATGGTAAAATTATAGGCAGGTGATCTCAAAAACCATTTACATTGCCCCCGAGGAAGCTGAGGGCATAGTATGGTTTTTGAGATCACCGAGGGCCTATAATTTTTACCATGCCCCGAAAAAAAACAGTCAATATTTGTTTGATATACCGAATTTAAAGAGTCTGTCAATCTGAGTGGTGAACACACATTTCATAATAGGCCTGTTATTGAACTATACAGTATGAATTCAGTATTTGCACACATCCTTCAACTTCAAGTTCAACATCATGAACACATGCTTTTGTCATGCCAGTATGCCGCGAGGTGCCGAATTCACAGGGTAGTGGACAATACTAAATTCGTTTCCACTATACTAGGCTTTTTATGGACATATAAAACAAACTAAAACTATTTAGCTACATTTACTTGACGAGCAGATACATAGAATTAGCAAATAATGCATTAAAACTCCGATTTTGACAGCTTGAAGTTGATCACATGGATGTCTCCATCCCGCGATGTCCCCATTTCCCGCGAGATATTCCGTGAATATTTGTAGCATACTTGACCTGTTTTTTGTGGTTCACACTATCAGTGCCTCTATTATGTCAAATAGTCATTCCTCAGGCAAAATCTGGCTGTGATTCAGCAAATTCATCCACAAATGACTCGTGTGTGTACGCCCCGTGTGTACGGGTTCAACTGGGCGGCTGGGTGAAGGGTGAAGAGAGGCGTTTGCGTCGGGTCAAATTGACCACTCTGCTACAGCAATGGAACTACGATTTTGCATGTATATGTATTTAGTGGCCAGGTCATGTTGCCGAGACGATAAGGTCAATAGCGGCAATTGCATTTACTATGGCAGGGACAATAGCAAATTGCAATGCCACATATATCTGGTGTTCTTCAGTTTACGAGTGAATAGTTTATTATGCCACATTTTTAACCAATCAGATGACAGGGATCTTTAAATGAGGTATATCAATCATTATTTAACATTTTGTCACCGGGTTATATTATTTTATAAAAATTTTCATATTATATTGCTTTCATCTCCCTCGAGTCAGTGACATCAGTGTGCAATGCATTAGTCGCAGCATTAACTCGCGAGCATTGTATAAAAGCGCGGACGTTAACGCAGCCCGCGTTATAAGGCGCGTGCAAAAAATGTATAGCAAAACCAACTGATGAAGTGTTGAATCGCTGGATTGAGGAAGAAAAGGGAGTATAGTGTGTTTCGGTGATGCTAAACTCAAATATAAATGCACTAAACTTGAAATAGACAAAAAGGGATAAATGACAATGGATTTTGGTGCCCTCTATGGGTCAAAGTTTAAGATTACATAACGTGGTGTTTATAAATTGGCAGTGCATTGTGGGATTGGTCAATGGCTATAATTACTGAATGCTTGATGTGAAAACCAAAAAGTGATATTAAAACGCAGCCAGAGAATCTGGGTGCAATCAAAAGTGAAATGCAATATGTTATAACTGTTATAATTCTTCTATTTCAAGTTTCAAATATTATTCATTTAAAAAATGTCAAGGTTTGGGCTGATTGATTTGAATCGGATCAAAAATACCATCATTTGTGCCGGTCTATCTATAGTTATTCAGGTCAAATTTTGTGAAGAATAATATGTATATCAGGTTTGGGGGGTTTGTGAGGGATTTTTTGGGTCCTTGGGGCGGGGCGGGGGGGGGCGGGGGGGCCTGACCTTTACATTACGTTGAAGGGGTTGAAATTACCTGTCCAGAGCTAGTCGGTAGGGCCGTGCAGTGCAGTTGTGGTATATCCAGTATGGGTCAGTGTATGAATTAGTTTGAAAATCAATCGGCAAGCTGAGATTTATGGTAAAATTTAAAAAGAAAAACCCCAAAAAAGTTAAAAATTGAACATTCATGAAAATGTCAATCACATTAATATGCTGCAGTATTTCAGAAGTTTGCTGCCTTTGATTCAGCTCTGCTTTCTTTTGTAAAGGGTAGCTATTCCCATTTGTTGTTGTCACTTGCACTAGTGCAGGGAGGCACATTACTAATTCAAATTTTGATGTCCGTAACATGTGATATGTTAGACTGTTAAAACTGCAAACCCATGCAAAGACGCTTCATTCCGCACACCTGCCAAATTTTTCTGCAAGTTGCATCAAACTTGTTTTTGAACATAAATTTTTAAAAAATGACCCAAATTTAGACAAATGTACAGACATGTAATTGAGTTATCGTAATAATAACTTCAATGTCAGAACTTGTATTGCCTACATGGACATTCCCTCCCATAAAACACACCAGTTGCTCCAACTGTACACAGAGATTGTGCTGAGTGAGTTGGTAAACCAAGGTGTGAATTACATTGAGGTCTAGCCTAGGTGAAATATTGGCATAGGGGTTTCTATTAGTCATGGTGTGGTGTTTCGTCATGGTCTCATACTTTAAATCGGAGTGAAGTGAAAAGTAGAACAGCCTTTGCTGATTGGAAATAAGTCAGTGAAGTGGGTCACAATCATTGAAAGATTACTCCTGGTAGGAACGGGCTCTTTGGTAGTAGGTATGAAAGAGCATTAATTAGAAGATTAACATGCTAATTAGAGTACAGAGTGATGTTACGTCAAGGCGTTTCCGGACATCAAACTTCGTGCTTTGGACACATAATTGAACATTTCTCACCGAATTTATTTCAGAGCAACAACTATTTTGTAAGATAATACTGTAATATTTTTTTAGAAAAAATCTGTGATATGTAGAAACATGTTTGAAATCGAGGGTTTAGTGCAAGAAGGCCCATCTACAGTAGCTGCCATTTCAGTGAGTTCTATTAAGTATTATAACTGTCAAAATCTAAGACTGGACAGCTATTGAGATGGGGCTTTTGCCCTAAAAACCCTCGAATTCTCTTTACCACTATAGGGTTGAGCAAAAAAGAAAAATTCAACTCAAGATAACTGTTGACATTTGTCTTGATTGCAATTTTTTGGACCCCTGTATATGGAAACTCTGAAACTTAAGCAATCAAATTCTTTTTAGATCTATACCTTTACATGTGCAATTCTAAGTACTTAAACCCCAAAAGGGATACTTTAAACGCGGATTTAGATGTATTCCCTAACATAGGCATTGGAGGTCTGCTTACAAGTAATTGGTGTGTCATTTACCGAGGTAAGATAATAAACCATTTCAGATGATTGAACCTGTGCAATAGTGATACATCTCACTCACCCTGCCTGTCATGTCAAAACAAGGGTCAATTACCACTTAATTGATAGCTGCGATGAGCAATTGAGCTCACCGGCTTCTGAGAGATGGTAGAGCCATTGGAGTATAAATGTGCTGGATAGGCGAGTTGATATTGATGAGGATGTATACGAACATTTTATCTTGGTGATATCATTTTCCCATTGACCTGCCCTAATATTTAGATCATTGATTAAAGGGATAAGGATTCAGGCAACATTGCTGAGTGTCTTGCTTGCTGTCTGGCGTGTGGTCAACCATCTTGTATGCATTTTTCCTTGAGTCCAGCAAAGAATAGTATTGAATTAAAACCATACTCCATTACTTCCACTGATTGAAAATA
>JAMKCH010043775.1:0-12390 GCA_023653785.1 Ophioderma brevispina | reverse complement strand
CCTGAGTCTGTTTCGTTTCGTCGAATATAATACGCCCTGTGAGCAAGGTCTGTCTTTTCTGTGCTTTTGAAACCAATTCGATCTAGTCATCCGGACTATAGCTTAGTTCTCCCCCCCCTCCCTGAGTACTTACTGTAAAAAAGTGCAATATAATGCAAATGTGTCGTGTACTGAACAGTATTAGAGGGCGTTCACATTTTTTGACACTGTACAGGATTTAAATTAACAAACGAGTATTCTGGGATTAAATGTCATTAAATACGATTATTCAAAACATTCTACTTGTTCTAAAAGGGAAGATAGTCCAAAGCTGTCCCTTGGATTTCTGTAGTGTTATTTCTATAATACATTTATCGATTCAAGTTACGAATATACGACAATAAGACCAATTGATACAGGAATATTAGAAAGAGGAACAAGGACGTAGGTATACGTCAACTACAACACATAAACAGATTATGTATTTCTTATTTTGATTTGACATGGGCACTCCCGCAAGTGCATATGTGAGGTTTCATTAGAACCCAACCTAATTATGTCGCAAACAATGTTATGGATTTTCGCTTAAAGTTAGTGACTTCCCTGCGTTTTCTGGAACAAGCACTCTTGATTTAGACGCATTGCATAGCCTCGAAAGGAATTTCAGGTTAGGACGTTACTTTAGTGAGATTATCATCAACATACGAAGTTACTTGGAACAGTTAAGCGGTTTAGCGAGTACCGGTGTGAAAGTTATTATATGTCCGTCGGGGCCCACAGTCCGGGCTTCCATAGACGACAACTGAAAAAAGCGTGAAACTAATTTGTGCGTGACGAGTCAACTGAATCGAGTGCACCTATTTCTTTACCGTTGTAGCGGAAATTATGAGTGCGGCGGACTATTATTCTTATCACACCTGGTTTAAAGTTAACATGTCAAAATGAGGAATTTGGCCTGCTTTTTTTTTTAAAGTTCAGGACAACTCGGTCAGAGGTGCAATTAAATTCAACCGAAAAATCTACTTTGGTCTTATAAAAAAGGATGTCTCAAAAGTTGAACGTTGAATTCAAGTTGGAGAGTTGGGAGAAAATTATTTCTCTCTGGAAAAGAAGACATCTTACTTTTTTGGTAAATCAGTTATTATTAAGACACATGCGTGGTTTAATGACTTTGCAAGTGGTGGAATTTAAAAATCCAGATATCATGCAAGACGCGATGCACATTACACCCGTGGGTAAACAGAAAAAATCTAAATTATACCAACAGAGTGTCGTATGTTGGCCATAAGTCACACCAGTATAAACAACCAGTAAACTGCCGTAATATTTAAAAATTAACTCGTTTGCATGGTTGGGAAATCGGTACATATAAGTACTACTACTACTTTATTTCTGAAACATTGGATCAATGTTAACTTAGTTTACGTTACCATTGGTGACATATGGGCGACTCAAATGGTTTTATACTGGTCAGGAGCTGAGGATATATTATATCCAAGATATTCACGAATATAAAGTAATTCTTGAAAAATATTCGAAAACGATGGAGAACATGCATCGACAAATAAAGAAATTTTGGCAAAGAGGGACATTAATGTATATTTGGAATTGGACAACCTTGAAAAGTACACGCATGAAAAACCTATTAAGATTTTAAAACCATTCTATTCATCTTACATTAACTGTATCGAATAGAGTACTCAGTGAACAATACTGGAACAATTAATTTTTGGAAAAAGATTTTAAGGGAAATAATTTGGGTACTAACAAAAATCTTAAACTTGTTGAATTTTCATTTCAAAATTCTACATCACCATTTTTTCGCCGGTAAATTACTCCCACCCCCCAATTTATGGAATAGCAATAATTCTAACAGTTGTTTACTCATGTAATTCTGTAGACAAGTAAGAAGAAATGTTTCATCTCATGTAAATTTGTTAAAAATACAGTTGATATCAATTTTTGAACTTAAATTCTTGGGAATACAGTGTGTCAGGAAAACGTAAGGAATTTAGGTCGTGCTTTATACAACGTTATCTTGACCCTTGTAAAATAACCATCTTCCAAGTATTGGTGTAAGCAAAAGCTACATAGAAGAATCTGAAAGAATAAATGAAAAGTTAATGCAGATATACTTGTGTGACTTTTCTTTTGTTAAAAATAGACCACAAGTAGCCAAATTAACACACACGGGTAGTCACACAAGTACAACTCAGTTAGCACCATGTGTTCAAAATTGATATAATGAGATATATAATTTATATTATATAGAGAGAGATGCGACCCAAAATTTAATATTTGAATCAATTAAAGAGAACTGGCACATTTGAAAATAGGTGCGCCCTATAGAGTTTTCAAAATGATATTTTTGCACGCCACGGTTCTAAAGCTTTTATATACATAAGCCCTCACCGGAAAATTGTAAGCCCAAAAATCAGAAGCTTGGGTAAACAGAAGATTTTATAATTAATGTCGCCGGCGACATTAATTCAGCAGACGACGCGGAAAGGGCGTGTAACACCAGACAACACACGTTAGATTTTGCTCCCACGCATGCACCTTGTTTGACCGATCTGTAACCTTTGTGTTTTCAAATAATCAATGAAGTACGAGTCTATGATATTCATGTAATAGACACTTTATTGATTAAAGTGACGGCAAACTTAAAAGTTAGGCCTACAAATTACCTGGATGTCTTTAGCCTCTTATTAATGTCCCTATCTGCTTTTGGGTATGTTATTTTTATGTGTAAAATATTCTCTATTCTTAACAATGGCCAGACTATCATTTGCGAGCAAATTGAATAACATTCAATATTTTTCTGAAAATGTGCCAGTGTTAGCATGGGACTGTAGTGGTAGAGTGGGCGCTTTCCGATAAAATTTGAATTTTGCACACAATTAGGCATTGATAATCCATAAATGATGGAAGCAATTGCCAACCCCCCTTAATGGCCCCCAGCTTGGGTTTCAAGGTTATCGGGTTCAAATTTTAAAATGTTCTGAATGTTAAAAAGCTCACCATGGTGTTTGGTCTGGTTACAAGGATCCCAACAAGTATATATACAAATTATACTGACATGAGAGATCTCTTTAAAACTAGGACCCGGGTGACCGTGCAATAGTACTATTTTGCTGAGGGTCAGATCGAGCCCCGAAGCAAAATAGCACTATTGCAGTCACCGAGGTGACTCATAGTTTGAACAGGATGGCTCGAATAAAGGCAGTATCTCTTTGTTTTATATATTCATTCATATATTCATTGTTTAATTGTTTGTTAAAAGATTTTAAATAAAACAATGATTAAATTTGAGATTAAGCCTAGCCTAGCCTAGCTAGCCCTAGCCTAGCCAGCCTACCAACATGCCCCATGCCGCAGTCCATATTGCAGTGTTGTCGTCAGCCTACTTACAAACTAAACCCACTCAAACTCTTAATCTGCTTTTTAAGTGTTCACACTTTGTCATATCACTTAACAGCTGGAATCTTGGCTGATTTGTAGCAGTACCGTCACTCACTGCATTTTTCGCGTGTATCCATGTTGACATTTGTTTTGATGATCATGCTACACAGGGCAGACATTGTGCTAAAAATGAAGCCGTAAATAGTCTTTTTTGGAAACCGTAAATAGTTCTTTGGAGCGCAAATAGTTCTGTTCTTTCTGCAGAATGGTATGTTATATGATCATGTGTCAATTTTAACCAATAAATGAAAAAGAATATATTTTTTTTATGTGTTATATAATTTACACTATCTATGGCTTATAGTTCCGGAGTTAGGGGCAAAAAACTGTATAAAATGGTGAAAAAGTCAATATTGGGTGTACGTGGGTCAAAGTTAAAAGTTGCTTTGATTCAGTTAATATGTGGTGCAAATTGTTTCTCTAGCTTAAAAGATTGAAATAAGGAATGGTTTCCTTAATCCGTTATGCTTAGTTTTCACGTTATCCAACAAAATAGGTCACAGGGTCAATAGAATCCAATAGCTGCCCAATAGCTGTTGACTTTATATGCCATTTTGGTTAATCACCAGACACGAGATAGTCAAAACTATTCCTAGATTTCATTCTATGAGCTAAACCAACAAATGTGAACCAAAACATTTTAAAACAAATTTGGAGCAAATTTTAATTTTTTGGACCCTGTCAAACCAAAATTGACTTTTTTACCATTTTTACAGTTTTTACCCCTAATTCCTAACTATAATTGCACAGGAGTATAAACATACCTTTTTTGGAATCCTTGTAACCAAACAGACACATGGTGTGCTTTTAAACCCAATCTGAACATTTTAAAATTTACCCCTGTTAACCTTGAAATCCAGCTGGGGGCCATGAAAGGGGTGTGGCAAGTGCTTCCATCAATATTTTTTGATTATCATGTCTAAGTACTTGTTCCAAATTCACAATTTATCCGGATTTGCACACTCCATAAGATCGTTTCACTACATCCCCCACTATGTCGCTTTAAAAAGCATATTTTGTAAAAACTGTAATGAGACCAATATACGAAAATAGTGACTAAATATGGATGTTTTTTCAAACACGTATTTGGTTGTATTTCGATGATCTCAATAAATGCACCAGTATCGGTTGCGTGCACTCTGTTTGAAAAAAAGTGCCATGTTACGAACAATCATTTTCCGTGTTTGTTGTCATTAATACTCCCATCGAATGTTCGTCTGTCTATCCACAGAGGGTATATCCCTCTATCACCCATCTCAATGTCCTTTTCTGAATATCAGTGATCAAGGGAACCATGCCCTAATGCTTACACTGACTCAGCAAATATGGCGTTATTATAAGTAAATCCATCGGTATGCACGACAAAGCTTTTCAGATTCCCCTTTGTTTATTTGGAACTGCAGAGCCTTGTACTGTCCATGCAAATTGAAAGGATGTCAGGCGTTATAGACTCGATTATCACCGCCCATTTAGGGTGACGTTTCATTTAGAAGTTCCGAGTACGCAAATGAGTTTTTTGGCCAATGATTCCGTCATGCACTATGATGTGCAGTAGCACAGGTCCGCAGGCGTATCACTGCAAATACCTCTATTGTATACTTGGGACTTCTTATGAAACGTCTACCCAGTTATATACACTACTGGTTTCTACTGTGAGTTCAATAATTTTTGACTGTTATTCATTTTAATCATTTATTGAAAATAGAAATAATGTGAACAAACTCATGGTGGATGTGTTGCTGGTAAGCTGTGACCTAACATCTTTGTGCAGAGCAATATCCGTAACTCATTTCATTCAATTAACCACCATGTATTTAGAAAAATACAAGAAGGGGTTGCGCCTATGCTAACAACGCGGTAAAGTGGAATGAAAGGGGTTACGCGCAAGTATGTAACTTAAGTTTTGTTTTCTGTAAAAGATGTTTAGGTCACAGTCTGCCAGACAACTTTCTTTCATGATTTTTTTTTTCATCTTTTGTTTCCTTTTTCGGAAAAATGAAATGAAATATACGGTCAAGGTTAATTGAACGCACAGTAGAAGCCTAGGGTTTATTTATTCTGGAAAACGGACGAGTATCCTTGTGCTTTTGCGTCATGAAAAAATAGATAATCTTAATCGGGTGTGAGGCCCTGAAATCTCTTTTCAACTGCATGGGTTAATAACAATGTCCTCTATACTTACAGATGTTCTTTATCCTCTGCATATCGAAAGGATTTACTGGATATCAACAATAATGTGAATCAGAATTTACATAGAATTAGTTAAATGATCATATTCATATTTTATGAATTGTAATGAGGGCGCTATGCATGGGTGTCGGAAGCAATTTTTAACAGCGTGATATCGCGA
Source organism: Ophioderma brevispina (assembly GCA_023653785.1). Lineage (NCBI taxonomy): Eukaryota > Metazoa > Echinodermata > Ophiuroidea > Amphilepidida > Ophiodermatidae > Ophioderma > Ophioderma brevispina. Next base: position 6,599 of record JAMKCH010043775.1, on the reverse strand, counting down.
TTTTAATTCTTCATTTATCAAACTTTTTTTGTCATCCAACATTTATTTTGACTTTTGGGTTTTTAACCCTTTTGTGCCTCGCCTGGATCGTGTATTTTGAGCACTTTTTAACTTTTTATCGTCAGTTTTTGATTAAATTTTCATTTTGACATTTGGATATTCGGGTCGTCGTCATTGGTATTCCTATTGGGGAGGGGGGGGTGGTGGGGGGGTTTTAACTTTTGTCATTTCGTGATTGTGGTGATAAAGTGTTCCGGGACCTGCCACATATCTTGCCATGGCATTGCTACAATCTACATGGTTATCACTACTCTGTGTCATTCTTACAATATTGAGGATTTCAGTACAAGCTATATAGGATTTACACATCTCAGCCCAATTCACGCATCATCACTGGACAGCACCATCAACTCAGCACAAATACAACCAAAGCCCGGTGAGTTCGTTCCATTGCTCTATCAACATAAATAGATATAATGTTGTTATTGGATTCAATTTTGTGAGACTAATTTCAGATCTCAGATGTTACTCATTGCCTGCTAGCTGGGGAATCGAGGTTAACCCTGGGTCCTAGAGAACCTAAGTACCGTGTCAAATTTGTTCGTAACGCCTGCTAAATTGGGGTCAGAAAGCCCATTGAATGTTACATGTTTGTGGTTGGTTTCATGCATCCTGCCTCGACATAATGACGACCTGTATAATGTGTTTATCTGAATCATCCCTCATATGCTTGGACGTGGTTGTGTAATTGTGTCTACCTAATTTTTCTACAACCTTTTGGAAACGCTTGTTGGGATTTGAGCTGTCAAATAGCTTCAGTGCCTTGACATCAGATGTTACAGTAAGCCCATTGCCACGACTTGTCACTAAGAGTATTCCTGATGTATCGCCTGGGAGGCCCATCTTCACTTCTAGTCCCTTTCCAATAAGATTAATGGTGCTAGTAAGTGGTTTTGGTAGTAATCCAACTAAACCAGACAAACGTGGGAAACAGAAAATTACTCAAAAATGCCCAGTGACTAATCTTAAGATCATTAATGTCAACGGCCGTAGTATAAGAGGGAAACTCCCTTCTTTGTTTGAGCTATGCTGTCAGAGGCAAGACCCCAGACATAATGTGGAAATGGTCCTGGCTCAACAAGTCAGTAGCCAAACTGGGGAAATCTTCCCATTGACTCGTTAATGTTTTTCGGCAGGGAGCGCCAACCAAGGGGGGAGCAGTAAAAATAACCTTATTGCAAACAGGAGGACTAATTTACAGACCCAGAATGTGAAAAAATCGGATTTACTCCAAGTTAAGGGATTGTCACAATATTCATTGGTGCCTTTTACAGACACCAACAACTAAACGGACTATCTACTTGAGCTGGACACGGCGCTATCAAAGCACCAATAAGCATGACCTGGCTACTAGGAATTTTAAACTTGTACCCGATGATTGACTGGGATTAGTCTCTTGTAAGCCTGGTGGACCGTATCCCGCTTTGTGTGGTAGGGTAAAATTATGCGTTGATATCACTTACGACCGTAATCCTACAAGTGGTGAAGAGCCCACTAGGGAAGACCACAATCTTATGATTTGTGTTTACAAAAAAATTGGGCCTGCCTCGGTTGACTCCATCCCGCGTCGTGAGTGGGATCAGCGATCACGATTAGCGTTGTGGACATTACAGTCTCAAACCAAAAGTCGTGAGACCACCCAAGCGCAAAATCTTTGTATACACCAAGCAAATTTGACGGAATTGATTCGACTTGAAATGATTAAACGAGACCTTGAAGGAACCCCAGGTTTATGACGGAATCAACAGCATGGAAGAACTGTGTGTGATTTGTTTAAAAAAAGCTCTTTTCACTTCCATTGATCATCATATCCTTCAAGATGAGCTCCAGTCGCTTCTCTTATGTAATAGATTAAAGGATGAGAAGACACACGTTATAAAAAATATGGGTTTTGTTTTATAAGGTCTGGCGAGGGCGTGTTAGACTCCGACTAGCGGCGAGCCATTACGGTTGTGTTTTGAATTCTTATCTTATATATACGTCGTGACAAGAACGAAAATCGATTTTTTTATAATTATCAGTAAAATGGAGATATTATTTCGTTTTTTTAAAAATATTTTGAAGGCAGCAGCGATACGTTTTTTCTTAATTAAAAAAACAATTGAGCTGGTATGGTCACTTGTGCAGGAGTCTACACCAAGGGACTAGTCGATAATAGGTTACTCTTCTGAGAGAGATAATCTTATTGTCAAGGAAAGCCTGATCTGAGTTAAAATGGTCCCATCTGAAGATTATCCTATTGACTGGTTTTAAGCCGTTGTCTAATTGTATTTAGTAGGCAGGGTTTGGATATTAAGTAGGTTCAGTTCAAATACCCCTTTCACACGTATATCTAACCCCGGATTCTGACCACAAAGAATAAGATCTTATACCAGATTATCCGCCGTTGACACTACGAAAGGCTAAGTTTTTAGCCAAGAAGATACCCTATCTTAACCTGCACCACCCCCCTGCCTAGTCTTATGGCGAACCCGGGGGGGGGCCACGAGAGATGAGGGCTAACTCAAGCCTCAAAGGAATGCCCCTACTAAGGAGGGGACCTGCAACTAGTAATAAGGACAAATCCAGCTCGACCTTCGACTGAAAACGACAACAAGTGGATTACCGGCCCAATATACCAAGGAGCGTCTTAGCCGCCAGGGACCACCATCCACCAACCTGGCCTTGTCTTAGAGTTTGATGGATTAACAGCAACAACCAGCTGATCCGATTACAATACCAGGCCGTGGATTCCCGGGGCAGGACCATTAAACACCTGGTAGCCTGGCCCAATACTGCTTTACATGTGTCCTCTACCCGCTGGTACAATGACCAAACCATTCAACGCCAAACACTAGTACAATGCCAGACCGAACACCAATGCCGGACCGAGCACCAATGCCAGACCGAAGCACCAATCCAGACCGACTACCAATGCATCCGACTACCCAATGCAAGACCAAAACGCCAATTAAGGACGAGAGGAACAGGACTTTATGTAGACCAAATACTGACTATGAACGTGAGGATACTGATCAGGGACGCGTACATTCGTGGAAAAACAACAGACGGCCACCACCCACCCAGCGTTCAACCTTCAGAAATCGTACTGTCATTGACGACAGGGCCTATGACCACGGTTCTGTCATTGCTGGCTTTTCTCTCTGAGATGGCTGGCAATGGCAGCAGGAATCTTGGGCCTTGGTCAAGGCTAAGGGTAAGTGGGCAATACTTGGACGCTCGGCTGGACCTTGAGGGGGATCGTCCTAACTGGCATTTCTATCCGTGGAGAAGACATTGAGGTAAGCCTGATTTCCAAGAAAATGGCGACGGTATCATTTTTTGGTGTGCCTTAAGGGGTAGACAACGACGAGTTGTCTACCAAATTACCATTTCAATTGGGAGTTCGGCAAATTTCGCCCTGGGTGAGAAAATGCCTGTCGGATTATCCGTCCATTGAGACAGGTTGACAGGATTGTCCACGTAGGGTGGTGGAAATTCCTGAACAGGTAAAATCCCTCCCCTACGCCACTCGATTGGGGGAGCCGAGTGTGCACTATTATATAACATAAAAGGGCATCAAAGGTAGTATGTAATATGTTTAAGTGGACCAGCCTCTTATTAGATCTGTCCAGCCCGCAAATTTTGTCACCTTTGCGGGCTGAAGGGTTAACTTTTCTGATTATTGTCCGGATAGGTTTGCAGACTCGTCTTCTGAGTCATCTTCCTCTCCAGTGATGTGGACGGTGGGGACATTGGTTCAGTTAGCGGGAGCGATCGAGTCCTCTACCGGTCTTATCACTGTTGAGGAGGGTGATCTGGGGTGATGGGGGTGTTACCACCTTTACCCAGATTGCTCTCCGATTCCGAGGGCGTGTGTCACTAACCATTGTCGTCCCCGGAAATCCCATCGCCGGTTGATCAAGCTATTGTAGTCCCTGAAACTTCATCGCAGGTTGACGAAGCTGGGCAACATCACAGTGACGAGGGATAGGTGAGACATCTACCGTTAAGAGGCCCCGTCAACCAACAACAGACGACGACGGAGGGGAGGTTGGTGGTAGGTGATGGGTGGATGGGTCGCCTAGTAGTCGTAAAACCAAAAAACTTGCCCCTGCCCCAGACCATGACCTTTGTTCGAAATCTCTAACCGTAAATGAGACCCCATTTACGGTTCGAAGGGCTATGTAGTCTAGACTGGGAGGAGCCGGAGCCACATGGCCTATAAAAAACATAATTTGAATTCATAACAGTAACCGAAATCGCTCCCTCTGAATGAAATTTCCCGGTCTCTAAAGCAACATAAATTGTTGTAATTCGTTTAATAATATAAAATTGAAAGAACTTACATATTGGCTTCTTGGACATTAATTTTGTTCATATCTGGTTTGATTCCCGGTGAAACTGTCATTTTTGACCGCAATTTGGTGTGTGATCAACACAGACAAAACAACGCTGTCTGCGACATGTGCCGAGTGTCTCCATAATGGCATTGTTCATATTATATCGTTTTGCTATCCCCATTGTCTCGGGGTTTTTAGCCGCGCCAATAATCCCGTTGAAAGGCACACTTTCTTCATTAAGCGTGTAAAGACTCACATTCATTCATCTGTACTGTTATCAACGCTGATTTGGTTAATTTCGATATTGGAGATCCAATTTTAAAAACATTGTTGATCTGTCACGTGGATCTGTGTTGATCAGGGTAGAATAAACATGGGGAATTCAAAGTGGTGTTGCTGATCCCGTTATTTCATTGTCATGTCATTCATCACCCTACGTTTTAGTTTAAAGTTTCAGCGGTTGGGAATATTACCGAGCTTCGACAGCTCTAAGGGACATAACACAGGCCTCATTCATTGCAGTAGGCAAGCAGCAACCAGCTCTGCTATGTCCGATGAACGTCTAGATGGCAAGATTATGGCAGATCAGATATAATTGGATGGCAAGAACACCATATACGGTTGACGCAATCGTCCATGGCGGTGCCCTGTGGTGTCGCCAATTGCTGAGACACGTAACACATTTTGCTTTCTTCGTCTTACAATTGGGACGATTACATTTGTGGCAAAGGGTTGAGCCACAGCTTCGTATAATATTTGAAATATCTTGTTGCGCCTTTGAAGAGAATAGCATTTGGTCTGGTCTTGATACTTGTTCTACTGCTAAAATATATACTGTATGTCGTAATCAATTGCCAAACGATCTACATGCATATATGTTGATATTAGGCCGACATTGCACGTTTACATTGTCGCATTATTTACCATATAGCGCCAATAGTTAATCCATCCGACGCACATGGTGGATGAAGCATCTGTCACGGGAACGGTTGCAATGTCACAAACAAACCAAAATGGAGGGCAGCTCCGAAGGTAATGTTGAATTGTAAATTGTAACCCACGGGATCGACTCTACCAAAAGAAGATTTCAGAAACACGCAGCAACACTCAGGCTAATTATAATGGATTGTTATGGTAAGAATTCACGACAAATTCGAACCCTAAACCAAAAAACAAATAGGCCGTCGCAAAAAGTGGAACGAGGACCCGCCGTCTGAGACGATTAACTACTCTAGCGGCGGAAAGCATAGCTATCTGCAGATAGAGTTTCTCGATCAACTGACCCTAATTATGATGTTTTATAAAAACGGTAGTAAATTCTTTGAGGATCGGGGAGAATGTCGATACCTGATGTTGTTGTGTAATCATCCATTGCTTTTAAGAGATCTTCTTTGTCTTTTTGTAATGGCTCTGTCTCTCATTTCAATCAATTGTAACGTATGAGAGAAGAGCAAAGTTTTATTTTTTAAAAAGGGGTTTTCGTTTTTTAATTTGCGGAATATGATATTATTTGTTGTCAGAGGACTATATTGGATTTAGATTTTATGAATACCTTTGTGATTAACATCAGGGGAAGGGGGATGTTTTTTCACTAATTCCGTCAGTATCATTCGCAAGGGTGGGTGGCTATTTTGGTTAGAAAATATTTAGATATAATTTTATTTTCAAATTATTGGGAAGAAGGGAGAGAGGCTCTAGAAGTCAAAATTTGAAAGTGCTGATTTTTGTCACACTGTTCAAGTTTATGCTCCTAAAATTAAAATTCGCAGGTTTTTTTTTAATGATTTAAATATTATGTTACGCATAATCTTTTGGGGTCAGCTATTTTTTTTTTGGGGATTTTAATGTGGGATTTGAATCAATGATAAAAGTATCTACTCCTTATATGCGGATCCGTCTCGCTCGGGGTTATTGAGGCAAAGAGGTTCATATAGATAGAGAGGCAAAACGTTACGTAATTTTAGAAAATTACCGATCTCGCTGTTTTGCCGACCACAAAGAAAACCTTAGAGTACACCACAATAGAAAGCAATGGCTGCCTCCGCTTCGTCCACATATGTGGGTGCCCGCTTTGCATATACACTAATCGGTAGTGACATTAAAAAGTACTGTATGTGTAGAGGTGGCAGGTACTTAATATAGTTTGTACCTGCATCATTGTGCTCAGATACTCTTTTTTCTAATAATTGCAATCGCGCTTAGGTGAAAAGATTATCA
>JAMKCH010043774.1:0-11439 GCA_023653785.1 Ophioderma brevispina | reverse complement strand
CAATATGAAATCCTAACCACCTCTGTTTCCGCGGAACACCGATCCATTAACTTTTCTGAACATTAGGGACAAACCCCGCTTTGACACCAAATCAGATTTCACATTGGCACTATGTTGATTTGCTATATTTAGGCTATTGCGCTAGCCCAGACAATCAATCCAAAAAGACAACACATGAATCCCTTCACTACGCCACTTTTTTGACTAAAGGTCTAACGACCTTTGTGAAGACATAAGGGGCAGAAGACAGCCCAAATGGCAACACTGCTAAATTTGAAAAAAAGGTCAATGAACCCTTGTAAACCAAGAAAAACCCAAAATTGCTGGTGAAGTGGAGCGAATAGGAATATGGTGGTCCCAGATTTTCAATCAAACTGAAAGAATTAAAACCACCTTGCTTCAAAAAAGTAAGTGCAGTGCGCGAACTCTTCATATTTTACTGAGTGCTTCCAAACAACTTATTTACCAAAACTGGAGATCCAAAATAACAGCGCTTTTTCCTGATCGCTGGACGCATAACCCCCGCAGCCGCGCGCAAGGGCTTGAAGCCTGCTAAAACTAAACGGGGATCCGTCTGCACATACAGTCCACGGTAAGAGGTATTTAGCCGGTGACTATGTTTTCAGTTTGTAGACTTATGGCCCATCTTTTTACATTCATGCGGGGACAATTGATATTAATATTAAAGAACAATATACAGATGTTTGATCTTTAAAAAGAATTTTATTATCGGGAATAACAGCCAAATTTTTGAAAAAATAAAGATTTGATGACGTCTTGGCATTGATTGGTTTATTTATTGCTTCGGGGGACCCCATGCAGGTTAAAAATGACGTACGTATCCTACATTGAAAAAAAACAACCGATTATCGGCATCGTACGTCGGTTTTTGATCAGTAGGGGAAAGGTAAATTTTGTCTACTGTTTAGGACATAATAAACGGTTGTCCTTTTGGAAAAAAATATAGCACTTTGGGCAGAGGGCATATGTAAGACCTTGATTTAACATAGTCGGATTTATATATATAGATCGGTCGCCCCGCCCGAAGAGCAACACTGATACCTGATGACCTGACACGTGACATGGTACATGACTCGTTGACACCAAGCTATTCATTCGTTACAGTTTTATAACTACAATACGGCAAGGCACCAAGCATTCTGTATCTCCGTTGTCACAGCGTAATCGATCAAATGTGAGACTATACATGTGGTTCTGTTGTAAAGACTTAGTTTCAATGCATTTGAAGCCGTAGTAAAAAAGGATCTTTTTCAATGCAGTTCAAGTCATAGGGTGGTACTTTTCAATGCCGTACTTACCAGCATCGGGGGAAGTAACTTTAAATTGTTTTTCAAAATGTTCAAAATTCAAATCAATGACCATAATGCTCCTTAGTGATGCCATGAAACAGTAATAGTAGCAGTGTCATTGTCACGCATGAATGAATTTGAAACATTTAACATCATGATAAGGCTTATAATACCCTCGGTGACACATCAACCATGTGCTGCGTTCATCTCAACGCAGACTGACATGGCACCGCATGCTTCTAACTCGATCCATTTCCAACTGTTAACTGATTTTGTAATCGGGGGGTTCCTTCCTAAGAGTCTTGGGTATCTAATGTAGGGATTGTAAACATTTGGAATCAACATGTGTGATTTGGAGGCCAAAACTTACCGCATGCAATAACATTGGGTTCCGCATTTGACACCCTCAATTTGTTTACATCCAGATTCAGGTGATGAATTTCAAGCTGTGCATTTTTAAATTTGGTTTTGTATTGAATGTACACTGTTTAAAGATGTTATATATGTTGATGGGAATTTTTCGCTTCTTTATTTTTCAAATATGTCATGTCAAAAACTTCAGAAATCTTAGGGGGCCTAGAGGCCAAACAGGGTAGGGACGAGTTCCACCCCACAACTCAAAAAATATTTTCAGTAAGTTATTGGTTGATGTGGATAGGTAAGTATTAAACTTCCCTCTTTTCTGTTCAAAGTAGTAGTTCCGCATTTACGTCTTGAAGATCAAGATTTTGCTTTGAGGGGTGCACAAATTTTGCCACCATGGATCCCTCGAACGGCATGACAACATTGCGCTTTGGCCAGAAACACCTTGCATTTCTTTCTCTCTTTGACTGAGTGCTTTTTTATTTAATGACAATGATCTGAGGGAACAAAATTCAAAAATTGGGCCTGTAAACCAGATATTTTAGAAAATATTTTTTTTATGATGTTAAAAGAAAATGTTTACCTGTGGGGTGTATCTACTTTCCATATTATAGAAAAATATGGGACTGAAACCTGAGTCTAGGCAAAGGCGATATGTCCTCCTTGGGTCGGCGGGAGACGGCTTCTAGCTGCTCTAGTTTCCGCGCGAACGAGTCGACGATCTTCATCTGAATCCTCTGTCCATTTCTTTAGATACATTTCTTCAACAGTGGCCCAGCCTGACGGACTGGCGTCTGCGATACGAATCATTTTTGCCTCTTTATGAATGTCCTGCTTAATTGATTCTAAACCTTTTTTGCCCCACCTTCAGGAGATTGGGTTGCAGTTGATGAGCCTTCCTCTCGTGATTCGCATAGTTTACTGGTTGAACAAATACTGTTTCCTATGTCATTCACGTTTCCATTCCACATTCTGCGATGCTGGCCACTGTGTCAATTTTGGCCTCAGTTTTGAAGCTACTTCTGAAAGCTTCTCCTACTACAATTTGTTTCCTGACGAGCAGTAAAAGTCTGGAACAACTCTTGAATGTCCTCCTTGGTCGCGGGAGACGAACTCATAATTAACAAAGTAGAGGCAGAGAGCGTAAAATGTACGTGTGTATGCGCAACGGACAACGTGAAGTGAAATTGGGGCCGCACACACGGGACCCAGCGTATTAGGTCCATTCCCACTCATTCTACTCCAACAAAAGGAACTATTCTACCACTTACAGCCCTCTGCTACACACTCATTACACGCTAACAAACTCAAAATAAGATTTATTCTAATTCGTATTACTGGAACTCACGCGCAATAAACTGTATTCACTATGAAATTAAACACTGAAAAATCACTGAAAATGCAGAGTAACGCTGAAACTCGCCAGAACAAAAGAAAGAGTAACGCTGACATTGTTTTCAGCGACGTTTCAGTGTATTTTCAGGGCGGTATTAGATGTCCTATAATGAGCTGTAGTCGATGAGGCTACATCGCCATAATACGGTAAATGTATTTCGATACCAAAGCCACGTCTCTACATATTCATGTCAATACTCACATTAAAATCACGCTGAAATCGTAGTTTAGTTACCATCCTGATCCGGTAATTGTAGAGTTGATGACCGTCGAGTGGCAATTATCGATCGTGCTGTCTAAACTTTTAAAAATAGATTTGTAAATTCGCCGGTCGATATTACATCTTATGATCTTAGGTGCGGATGTATACGCACTTCTGGTATTTTTGATCTATCCAGAAAAATATCATCAACAGCTATATACATGGAATAAATTTTTTTTTAACGATTAACCACTTCACCCGTTTTCTTGTCATGCTGCTCCTATATTCTGTCCAAGATGTATAGGAGGCCGGACCTACTATTATTCATATCTTATGTGCTTCGATTTTATGCTCATTTGCAACCGTAGGGAATTTCCATAACGTACATCGGTGTCAATATAGAGATGAGTCGGCTATCACTGCAGCATATTCCCAGCCCGGTGAATTCCCCATCTTGTACAAAACATGTAGGGTCTAGCAATTCTATGATGCACGTGCTAAAGAAAATATGATTGCAGATGATGCTACTTGAAAAACGTTTTCCATGGAATACACATACGAACACAGTCTTAATATTTAAGAGTTTGGGTCATGAGGTCGCAGGTCATAAAGAAACTAAGCGATCAATGATTTCAAAAGGGTATATAAATATCAACAACATGAATGGTCATTAAATGGCTTTGGTACTTGTCATCATGGACATACAAAACAAACATTTCGCAAATCGTCACGCATTTATAAAGCAGATGAAATTAACTTTCATTTGAATATAGCGACTTAATGCGCAAATGTGCGACAAATAGATTTCGTCACTTTTTAAAATATGCAATCTACCTTACGATTTAATTAATCAGAACTGGCAAAAAAGAGACGTCAAGAAAATGGCCGAGAGTAAAGTAGTATCGAATTTGGTACTAGGCCTAAGTTGATTTATGATTATCTAAAAAAAATAACTGGGCCCTATGTGCAGTTATCATAGGCCTATATTTACCTTCCAATTACGTCGGGCGGCAGCGCAAGCTATTTCTTAACGGGTCACGCCAGGGAGAAAATATGGCCGGTCGGCGCAGCAATACTTGGCTCGGGCAATGACTAAAGACTTACATCGGCCTCAAAATCTGTTTAATTTTATCATTTAAATAATTTCCACTGACAAACCCCAAAGCAAGTCATAATTAATGGATTGCGGTGGATTTTGGAAAGCCATAAAAAGATAATCTGACTCAATTTTGAATATATAGGCTATGAGTATGAGCACAATCCTGGTGTGACATGAATTTTAAAAAAATATCATTCGTTGAAAATAAATAATCCATTTATAGATGACTTACGATGCTAAACGGGATAAACAGTAGAAAAAATTAATCAGTCCTAACATAATTCTCGTTGTTCGTTTTCTAGATGGTTTGCGTTATCGGATATTTACTGTGCAATTTCCTTTTTGTCGTCCATCAAAAGTTCACACAAAAAGAATAATCATAATTAAAACTTCAAATTCGAAGAAATTTATTATCACCTACCAAATACGAATGCCTTGCGAAGAAGTGTACGCTTTTTCCTTCTTCCGTGCTCATGCAGTTCGCCAGTCCTATTTCTACCAGTTTTGGCATATTGTATAAAAATCTCATTTCGCATCATTTTTAGAACAAAGCAACCTATATACTGACATTTGAACGGCGCGGCACATATCACACTGAACACTACGGCGGTCCGGTAAGTACGTAATTCCTGTTTCTAAAATTGAAAAAAAAATTGGCGTAGTGTTTGAAAATTCTCAAGACTGGAATAATACCGAAATGCATTGTGGGAAAAATGGATTCGCCCGTAGAGATTGCGTGTTAACTTTTCCGTGTCTGCGAGTACCGAAGTACCCGACAAAAACGTTCAATTTTCTCGCTAGGTTCTATAGGTTCAGACCCAATTACGATACATATTTAAAACAAAACATAGTAACGGACCCTCTGATGCCAAAACTTCCATAGAACCCCTCCGTTTTTCGGAGATATTTGAGATTTAGTTTCATTTACACACATTCTCTATGACGGACTGTAACGTTAATCTCTCGCGCAGTACCAATTTAGATAATATCGTTCGTAGTCTGTGACACAGACTACACACTTTCCGGACCGCCGTAACTGAACACCATGTACTCATTTACTCTATTCATTACCATGGTTATTGAGAGTTCATCACAATGGTATAAGTCACCGATGCAAAACACACAGGTGCGTTGAGAGGCCCGGGATGCACGAAAAATAATAATTTAGGTCGAAATAAATAAAAAAAAGTTAGTCTCAGAAGAATATGGAAAGCAATCAGCAAAATATACCTATTTTTATTGTGTATTTGGGCCACTTTTTGAGGGCGTTATGTTTTGTTTTTTTCTCTGAGAAAAACCCTCATAACCCGTGAAAAACGAAATGCGATAAAAAGCAAAGTTTTAAAGCCTATTTGCACGATTTTCTAAGATTATGTTTTTTTCGAATGTATATTCCTGGTGTTGTGTTACTTGGCATTAAAACAAAAACAAACACACACAAAAACCAAACACAAACAAACTCTACCCGCCATGGAGAAAAAAAACCATGTATGTTATTTTTATGCGTAAAATATATCTCTGTTCTTCTAATGGCCTAGACTATCATTTGAGAGCAAATTGAAGAAATTTCATATTTTGTGAAAATGTGCCAGTGCCGCTTTAAGTGGTACGTACAGTTAATTGCTGTATTTGTGCTGTGCACGCTGACTTCGCAGAATAAGAACGAGCGAGAGATCAAAACAGTTTTATACAGGCCTATACGGGTGAAAAAAAAAAAAAAAAAAAACTTGCGTCTTCCAATTCTGAAAACATCTTATAAAACTTAATATTGTTAACGTGCGCAAAGTATTAAAATCCGCACTTTGCGTTCAATTGTCAAATTTCCAAATCACTTTACAATGACAATACTGACACTTATTTTGAGTTAGTATACTAAAAATGCATTACTATAGAAGTTAGAAATGTAAGTCAAAGTGAGAAAGTGTAATTGACGTTACCAGTTTTACATTATTTCTAAATGATTCTGAATATTCAATATTTCCCCCTCTTAATTGAAAACTAAAGAGGTGTATAAATACAACGTGCTGCGCGTAAAACATCATGAGTTGTGGCGTCGGTAGTGGTTTCCGAGCGGTCAACTGGTTTTTCCATACACAAATAACACATCTCAGACGAAAGCAAGTTTGCTTATTTGGCAATTAGTTTTATTTACTACATCACCATCTCATTCTTGAGCCCAAAATATAGTCGGCGTAGACTTTACAATCAGACCTAAGCTTTACGGTCTGATGTACTCACAAAGTGGACTGGACTGATTCTTCACGAAATATCTTGCTCTTTTATACTAATCAAACTTCATAATCCTTCCCCTTCATATTATTTTTAACCAATCAGAAAGTTACATCTCATAAAGTTCCGGACTTTTCCTAGCCAATCAGAAACGTCCAAAATTACTAAAACTTCTTGGAAGTGTGGGTGCGTCCCCAGATAGTTGAGAGGATGTTGAGGATACTTTTGGTCTAAGTTTGATGATTTATTATACATAATTTTGACAAGTTATTTCCCTTCAAATTAATTATTCACCCACATCATACTGCACTGGTATAAAGACTTCCAAAAGATATTACCAAGAAACTAGGATACTGTATGATGTCATTGGTGGGTGATACTAGGAAATCAATTAAATCTTTGATGTCATCTGTAACTTTTAATTATATTGGAATTCAACAAACACCTCTGAATTTTGTGGGAACATGAACTCTCCCTTACTTTGTTTAAAACAATCATTATTATATACAAACAGCTATGTCACATGAGTGTTCCATAAAAGTGGACCAAATTGCCATACCATGTTCATATTCGCAAGTAAAATGGTAACATTTTCAATAATTGTTTGAAAATGATGATTTCAACAGCATTTTGAATTGCGACAACAGCGTGCTTGCGTAAACATACATTTCATTTTCCCCGTACTACATGCATTCCTAGATAAAGGAAGTATGATCGAATACATAATCAAGGTTGGGCTCAGCTTTATTCCCAATCCTGTTTATCAAAACAAAATGACATGACACTTGATCCTCGCAAAGTTTGCTCTCTTCACTTGCCCCGGACCTCTCGAGAGAAAATGTGGACCCGCTTTCTTAATTCCTTAGATTTATTATATACTTTCTATAATTCTATTAAAAATATTTATTTGAATTTAGGCCAAGAAAAAACGAGTTCTTCTCAGCTTCCCGCGTGCATACGTCACATTTTTGCTTTTTTTTTGACTAAAAAAAAATCACATATCGCCTAAGGTTTTGGCCTGTTGGAATCTGCTGAGACACCTTTTTTGGCCTTAATTTGAATTTATTAAATCGATAAAAGCTCAAGGAGTGAACTAACAGACAGTCTTGTAATGCGATTTCGATCGATATCTCTTATTGTGAACGGGAGATCGTAACCCAGTTAAGTGGTACAGCTATATTGCTGTATTTGGTGTTAAACGATACAAATGCAAGCTGACCTCGCAGAATATGAACGAGTGAGAGATCAAACGTTTTATACTGTTTTATACATGGCCTATACGGGTGCAACGGCCCTTTCAAGTATATAGGGTCGAAGAGTTTGTTGTTTATTTTTAATTATGACTGAACCACCACACAAAACTCTACACGGGGTCAAACATGCACCGAATGAGGGGAAAAAGACTTTTTTTGCACGGGAGGGAGAGGTCCATGGAAACCCTCACCTCCTACAGAATTTGACATGACATTTAATATCACATGTGAAGGGTCATAATCAAACCAAATTGGATAAATATTTTTTTTATTTTGGGCTGTATTGGGGAAAATGTTTTCAAAACATGCAAACATCGGCAAAAGAGTTACGCCAATAACGCAATTGTCAGAATCGTTTTTAGAAATAATGTAAACATGGTAAAGCCGGTAAGGCAATTCACTTTGACTAACATTTCTGACTTCTATAGTATATTATACAATTTTGATACTTATCTTACTCCGAATAAGTGTCAGTAGGTTTAAAATTGACTGAGTACCATTCAGTAGCAGTCTTGTACAGCAAATATTGGCAATATGATATTGATCTCAAAGTATATATATTTTTTATACTTTGCGTATGTTATTAAAATATTGGTTTTAAGGTTGTTTGACTAGGACTAAAAAAGCGTCAAATTTCTTACTTTAGCAGTTCTTAACATTACATAATGTCAGCATGGATATGGTTCATCACCAAAACCAAACCAAATTAGTAATTTATTAACTTAATATATTCTACAAGACACTGTCCGTTGGGCCAATTTTGCAATGCGAAAAGATAATGAAATAAAATTTGTGCCGTTTTCCAATAGTTTTGTCAATAATCTATACGAGATCGATAGCCTCATAGCCTCTTCGAGATTTGTGCAAAGATTTCGAGATTTATGCCCGATACGTAATTAATGGAAATGTTACACCTGCGATATACAGGTATCTATAAAATTAGTGCCCAAAGGCAAAATTTGACATTTGGTGCGTTTTTGTTCAACATAATAAAAACGCATGTGTTAAAAAAGCCACCAAATCATTGAGTTTCTATATCATCACTAGTATTATGATCAGATATATTGATACCTGAACTCTCTTAAGTTATCCTGTTCAAATACGAAATAACATTAAATGAGTCAATAAACTTCAATAAATTGTGCTACTCGTGTGTTAAATTGCAAAGCCACAATGAAAAATGTGAATAAAATAAATAAAACTTGTAAAAATCTTGTGATATACATCGATAATGTAAAAAAATAATGTTTTACCACCGCATTTTGTAAGGTTTTCAAGAGATTTTTTCTAGCTGAACGTTTGAAAAAAGTGTTTGAATCGATTGATCGACCTATTTACTTATAAAATTCACTTGTAATATTCAGATTGGTGTTTTCAGATTTGCAAGATGCAAAGTATGCGCGAAAAGTGGAAAAAGGGTCAAACATTCTTTATCCAATTAATTTCATATAGGCCTAAGTTGAATTTATGTGAATCAAAAAGCCGACAAACTCCGACATTCCAAAGCTAGGTAGGGATATGTTCACATTTGGAAGATATAGGAAGACACAAATATGCAGGTAGATGAAATGAAACCTGAAGAAGTTTCTATCAATTGTTTTTCAATATGAGGCAAGAATCAATCACTAAGGCTAGTTTACAACATGTATATATGTGTCAAATACTTACAAAAATACTGCATTTTCGTTATGTATAACTTAGGTATTGCCACCCCTGCTTTGCAGATCGCAAAATATGTTACGCCTTTTACTACGACGCATTATGACCATATAAAATATCACCTTTTCATTGTAAAATAATGTATTGCAATTATTAACCTTAATCACGACATCGCTTCAATTTTTAGAATACTAATTTTGTTAGAATAATTTAGAAATACTGAAAACCTGGCACGTAAACTACTTTTTTCACTTTGCTAGCAATTTCTTAGCTTCTATAGTATATTAAGCATGTTAGTATACTACTCAAAATAAGTGTCAGATTGTGCTTGTAGCATGGGAACGGGATAGTTATGGACATTTGATTTGGGCATTACAACTTGAAAACGCAAAAGTGCGGATTTTTAATACGCTGCGCATGTTAACGTGACAGGAGGAGAGTTTTTTAGGATACGAATTTCTCTCAACTTACACAGAATCATGTGTAATGACCAAGAACGTTCCGAGGTTTATTGGACAAATAGTACAAAAGAAAACAGCAAACCTTGTTTTGAACTTGCCTTTCTAACGTATTGTCGCCCATAGAACACCGTTGGCGTTGACTTTCTAACAAATTACATAAGACCGATTCGCTTATTACTTCAGGTGTGATCTAATACCATGGGAAGCATTCCAAATATTCAAAAACCCGGGTTCGAAAAAAATTGGGGTCGCTTCTTTCTTGGAATCTCCTCATGTCTCTAAAAGTTTTAAGGTGTTTAAGATTTGGAAGACGCAAGTATGCAACGTGATTGAAATGAGAAAGAGGTCACTATTCTATGCCAATTAATCTCATGCAGGCCTCAGTTGAATTTAAAAGCCGACATTCCAACTCTAGTAGGGATATGTTCACATTTGGAAGATAGGAAGACATAAATATGCAGGTAGATGAAATGACACGTAAGAAATTTATATCAAATTGCTTTCATAGGGAGAACAAGATAATCACTTAAGGCATTACAACCATGGTATTTGTCCAATACGCACGAATACTCATATTCTTTATGTATATACCCCCCCTTTTCATCGTAAAATAAGGTATGGAGTCATTGATCGAGACATCATTCAATTATATAATGACAGAAAACACGTTTTGTTAGAACAATATTAGAAATATTGGAAAACGCGGTAACGTAACTGCATTTTTTTTTTGTTTTTCATTTTGGCTAGCATTTCTAAACTTCAATATATAGTATTAAATCCATTTGGTATACACGTACTTACTCAAAATAAGTGTCAGTATTGTTTAAATTGATCTAAGTCCTTCAGTGATTAATCTTGTACAGTGATTTTTGGAAATTTGACGAATAAACGCAAGTGGCGTTTTAATACTTTGCGCACGTTAATAATTATTTCTTAAGGTGTGTTTACTGCAAACCAATCTTCAAATTTCTTACTTTATTCCATTCTTATTACAATTAATATTATCTGGATATGACTTCCCAAAACTAAAACAAACCAATAGAAATTAAATTAAACGATATATTGTGGCAAGACACTGCAGATTGACCAAATTGGCATGCCAGAATTTTAATGAAAAATCGTTGATGTGTTTCTAATAGTTTGATAATAATCTACTGGCAAGATGAAAGTCAAACGCTAATATTGCCATCTTGAAATAAATCTGCAAGACAACCCGGAGAGCATTTTAAGGAGTGCAACCCCATTTTATAAACCGCTGTTGTTGTTGAAATTTTCCATGCTCGTCAATTGTTAGAAATCACACCTGAAGTGAATTAACCGAGGACGCATTTTTAAGGAGATGATTTATTATGTTCTATCGATTCCGCCTGAAGGATTAGGACATCATTCAAAACTTAGATGTGGATTTTTTCATATTTTTTCATAAAAACATGATGTCTGACAACTTATCAAATACAAATTTGTATTC
>JAMKCH010043773.1:0-12377 GCA_023653785.1 Ophioderma brevispina | reverse complement strand
GCCCTTTTAGAGTACATTAATTTTACACTTCAACCAATTCACTATTTGCGCCGATAGCGTAAACAAAATCCAGACTATTTTTAATGAAATATATCAGCGGCTTTTTAAACGACAACCCTTTTTAAGGCCTTTCTTTAATTAGATGTTTGATAGATGTTAGGTGTTTGATCAATGAGCAGACGCATCGCATTAAGTTGAAACTGTTAACATGGTTAATGGTGTACTTTTTTATTGTATCAACGTGCTCTAATGCCGCATGGCAATTTTCTTATCCCTAGTCTTAGTGTACTACTTTATACAAAGCCTCCAATTTCATCGGAGTTGTCGGCAAGGGGGGTCCCGTGAGTTTAGTTTTTGTGTCCAGTCAAAGGATGTTTTTTGGACAAAACGCAAATGATCGCCGTCTGTGATTTGGCAAGAATTCTCAGGGCTGGTGTTGAGGTTTGTTAAATTTTCCCAATGCCGAACATGTCATCCTCAAATGACAGTATCAAAGTCATTTGGCGGGCAATCACAAACCAAACTGACAGATCTGGTCTTTGTGGAGGTTTAAGGTAATGTTTAATTTTGTCATTATGGTTATAGCAAACATTTAGATTACTACTAACATAATCCAATGTCAAAAAATTATGAACATGATTAATAAAAAGACACCATTATCAAATCTGGCTGTATGAAATGTTTTTGTGTCTGGGACATACCTTGTTTGTAAAGGCAAAGTCAATACAACCAGTAAGATGTTTTTAAATAGTGCATCCTTATGTTGTGTTCGGGAAATGGGTTCATTTTAAAGTAATCCATGGGTGGTGTGTTTTAGGAATCGGTGCTAGACCATTTCTTTGTTTCAAAATACAATCGCATGGACCTAAAACTATTCTAATATCATTAACGAGTCGGTCTCGTCCCTTAACATGCAGGAGTCCATCGGTCCCATTCTATAACCCGAGCCATCTGGTCTTTTCCCATGTTGCCATACATTGAAGGAAGAGTTGTACGAATTGTGTGCCCCAGATGGTAAGAAAGTACCTCTTGGGGAGAATTTTAAATCCATCCATTTTTTCTCCAAAATCGAACTATCCTACACTAAATTGTCAGAACGCCTAAATCAAGATCTGAAGGTGAACACTTCAGACGCTAAAACGCCAAAGTTCTAATGTGTCCGATGTGTTCTCAGCGCCTCCGTCGAAAAATGTAATTTTTTTATTTTTACTGAGGCAGCAAAAATGAAATGTATATTTTGATTTGTAATCATTTAATGTTCGCATATTTAAAGTAATGTTATCACAGAAACGTAACATGAACTCGTCAGGTGTTCAAGGCGTTGCTTTGTTTTGTTTTTTTTAAAAAAAAGGGGGGGGGGAGTTCTGAAAATTTAGTGTATTGAGTGTACAAACGAAACTCACACGGAGGGCCCCCAGGCCTTGCCGACATCGGACTGAATTTTAATGTGGCAAGGTTCTTCTTGACAAATGGCACGTTTTAAGACTACGGACAGAAATAGGCATTTGAGGGCATTTGATGCCCTAATTTGTAGATTTGATAAGTATGTGTTAAAATATATTGAAGCTTCAAAAGGATTTGGAAAACTGAATGTTGAGTCAAATGTACAAATCTTTTCAGGAATTTGAAACCGAGCATGAGTAAACTGCCTTTACCATTTATGTAGCTCCTTATTGTTATAAAATAGTTGTAAATAGTGGATTTGTAGATTTTGTAGGTAATAAAGTTTGCATGCACATTGTCAAGTAAACAATTAATGTGAGTTTTCATTGTTCTGAGCTATTACAAAGTAATGAATTTAACGGTAACAGGAATCTACCATCAAATGCAATTTTAACCACTGGGCTTAAGTTGATAGACATTTATTATGAAGTCCCATTGATTCAATGAGGGTATTGCATTCTTCCCGTTATGTGCGCTGTAAATGACGTTGTGCGCGCATGAACTGATCGTAATACCTCTTTTGCATCCATTTGACTTCTAAATGAAACGTCTACCACCATAAAATACGACGGCAATCATTCTAGACGGAGGCTATTCGAATGCTAATGAAGTTACTAACGGTTGGATTACAAACTGGCACACCAATCCTCGCTGGTAGCTGAGTGTCTTGGGGTTCGAAGTCGCACTCCTGTTTGAAATAATTTTCAGGCAAGAGGGCAAATTCTGCAAAAAGATCGGAACAAATAATAGCTGCCTTTTATAAGGTTCCCCAGGAATGCACATCCAAATGATGTGGTTTGGTGGTCAAGTCTACAAAGGGACAAGAAAGCATTCAATCTTTGGGTTGGTGTATATCATTTGTGGCATTGATTTTCAAGTAATACAAACTTCCAGGACTGGGTGTGGAATCTGGTCAATGACCTGTGACTGAAATATGGTTACGAGGTTCCATGGAAATAAAGTTAAAGGGTCATTCTGGAAAGCCTCGGAATGCGAAGATTCTTTGAGTGTGCTAATAACTGAAAATATGTATGTAAAAACTGTTCCAAGTCCCTTCTCGCTGCATAGTTATGTGCAACCTTATGACGGATTACTACAATCTATGAAAGATCACCACCTCTGTCCTTTAAAGCCACCATCATCACTTTCTTCATATTCAAAAGCCCGTTTTTGTCTATAAATTGCTAGTGTTGGTTCATATCAACACCTATATTCTTTGTGAAAAACGGAACTCGTTGGACATCTTAAATAAAAAAGTAAGCATTCTTGAAGGTGCCATTTAGGTCGCTGGGCCTTAAAAGTAGAATAAGACTTTTAGTAGTCAAACAAAGCATAAAATCGATCTTGACACATAAGGCGGTGTAATGCTTTATTCATTTACAGGGTCATTAATATTTTCCAATATAACAGTGGCAAAAATGGAATTTGGTGAAAAATAGGGGCGCGTTATTTATTTTACATCATGAAGAAATCGCTGATCGTGGCCTTTAAGAGGGTCGTTGAGGTGACAAATTTTGCTAAGCTCGTATTTCAATACGGATTAAATCGCAATCTCATCACAGTGCGCAGTTCACTCCATAGAAAAAGTTTGCAAAATTGGCACTGCCAGTGGTGGGAGGATAACATTTAAGATGTTTAAAGGAGGAAGGATTATAGTTCGCCAAATGGCCGTATATAGTTTAGTTGGCCAACGCTTTAAACCAGTTTTGTCCCGCTAACGGGGGTGGCCGGATACATTCGCCACTGGAAATACTGCTTTGTGAGGATTTATTGGAGCAAAAATATTAGATTGACCGGATGCCCTCCCTGACGCCAATCCAGTTTTCGGCGGGGGCCTAGCCTTTGGGAAACTTGCCCAACCTACAAAGGGCCCGCCTGTGCTGGATGGCCGCCATTAGGCTCTCCAGAGCCGACGCCCTTGTAGGTAGATCTTGTTCATTCTACCAGAGGGTAACCAGCTACACGCAGTTTCCTTAAAGAATCGATGGGGGCGACTGTTTAGCCGCCAACTCGGCCCTGGGATAGGTAGTATGGTTACAGGATACCAATAGCAAGCCCTCGGAGGAAAACCTACTGGATATGTACAGATATTTTGGAATTTGATTAAAATCGGATTGTTTTGGACAAATTTACCCCCGATCCCCTTGAACATTGTTGGCCGTATTCTAAACCACGTCGGAAGTTAGCAAACACATACTTTTAAGCTTAATCGGTGAGATAACCATAAAAGTATTTCGCCTCGTATTAATAATTTCCATTTTTACTTACTGTATAAACCTCCTTTTGATGTTAGCCAAGGTATGAAGGCATTGGGCAGTGAGAAAAAACGTACGAATCGGGTCGGGGATATCTTGGAGATCGACCGAAAGATTCAGTCGGATAATGACCATACTCGGCCAAGTCCCAGTAAGTTTCGCATGTGGAACTCTAAGAAGGGTATAATCAAATGCCATGACATTAAGAATTGTGCTGATGAAATTGTTGAGTGGATTGGCATCAATGTACCCCATATCCATAGAATCATGTTAAGACTGGTAAAAAAAAAGTACTTGGAAGTTGATACTTGCATTCCATGCGCATAACTTTACCTAACCAAGAATGAAAGTGGGTCCCTCAAGTCAAGTAGAGGATTGCATCACTAGCCTATCTAACGGCGCAGCTGCTGTTCACCATGTAGTCGCTAAATGCCGTGTGTCTGTGATGTGTATAAGTCGGGGATATCAGATGAATCTGATGGAGTCTCGGGAAAATCAAATCAATTAGTTAAAGGGGCGACGACCACCGTTTTGGAAAGTAATTCCAACATGTGACGTATGTGATACCTGATCAATCGCACGATGACGGGATGACGGCAAATCGTGCACGGCGTGCAAAAAGGAAGAGGAACTGGGGAGGGGGAATTTCTCCATATATATGTGCGTTTGGACAGACTTACTGTCGCGCAAAGGACAAGCTTGGAATGCCTGCAATAAACACACCACATGCAATCTGGTATCTCCAATTCAACCAAGCTAAAGTTCATCAGAGCCTGTGTAGAGGGTATCATGTTATATGGATCGGAGACCTGGAACATGAAGAAAGAGATACAGGGTAGACGGATGGCACCTACAACCAATCTTGTGCGAGTACAAGACATAAGCACAGATCAGTACACCACAAGATGTATTGTAAACGTTATGGCCACTTAAGAGTTGTGAAGTGGGGCAGACAATGAGGGCACAATCACAGAACAATTAAGTGATAGTAGGAAGCGTCCTCTAATTCGTTAAAAGTGACTCATTCTATTAAAGGTGCAATTCTGCAATGGAAGTGCAGAGGGATTAGACCCAATTATGAAGAAGTTAAATGCCTTATAACTGATTATAACCCACTTCAGGAAACACATCTTAAAGACAGTGCTTCTAAAAAATTTGTTGTAAGGGGTTACGATTCTTATAATAGTATCCCCGGTGGATAATAGAGCTATTGGAGGGTCATCTACAACTGGCACGAGTATCTCTGAATGTTTTTCGATCAGTACTGTGCCATAGGTCAGATATTGTGGAAGCTTTCGAAATATTAAAATTTTGTGCCTAAGTCTTGCTCTTAACCACCTTCGCTTGTAAAAAACGTTCAGAAATGGCTGATATAGAACGGCTGAAAGACGTAAATCCCCCAAACCAAAAGTGCAGTTTTGGGACAACGAAACGCGGACCACAATCAATATTGTAAGGAGGCTTTCTGCTCTTCAGTCGATGACCTCGTGTAAAATCATACAACACGATTATTGTCGGTATACCATGCAGTTCTGACTAATAGTCAGGTAGAAGTTAGGCACACCGACTGAAGGATGGAAATGGAGACAGACTTATTCTATTGATAGATTTTAGTTAATTATGCCTAAGCCAAAATTTCTGGGGGTGTGCAAAATTTGTTACCGTGACATTTTGAAAATCCCAATTGGTGCTACCATGTCAAAATCACTAAAATTCCTTAGTAATTTCCGATAGAGACAATAGTCTTTGTACTCCGGTGTTTTAAGCACGAGAAAGTGCTTGACAACGTAATTTTATCATTACATTGCCACAAAAATCCAATATGGCTGCTCACAAAGTCAAATATGCGCTCGGAATCATTAAAAGGATTTAAACCTCAATTATACCTACTTACGATACTTGAATACAGTTGAAAACCCGAAAATATGTTATGCAGGTGTTCAAAATCTGTTAAATTGATAACACTATGCAAGTTTTACGTTAACACCTCTAGAATGCATTTCTAACGCACTCGGACACGTCAAGTGTTCTGCACATTTTTGCAGTTTAGAGCTTAATTCCAGTGTCTATATGCATTCTTTATGCCTACAACTTATGAGATACGTGTATTTGATCACTGAACGATTATTGTGGCATTTCTCTGTAATGGACATTTCAAAATTCAAGATGGCTACCCGATACAGCCGCCTTAAAAAATACGTAAAACCTAATTATATGTGTATTATATCGTAGTTACATAAACTAATTATTATTAAAGGTGAAATTTAGGTATGGGATAAGTATTTGCCATTTGACATTCTTATCTGAATTTGTTTCTTTACACATTTCAAAAATGTTAAGATGGGGGCCAAATGTGGCTGCCTTTTTACCTTCTTTACAAAACTAATAAGATTACGATAGATCTGTGTTGTATTTAGTTAAAAACAACCACAATGAGTATTAAATTTAAATTAAAGTTATGAGATGTAGTCTTTGAGCATTAATACTCGTATCTGGTATATTGTTTTGACAAGACATTAAAATGTCAAAATGACGGCTAGTTAGATTATGACTTTATGACAATTCGTAGGTTTAAAGATCTTAAAAGGCCGCAAAGTATGGGCTTCCATCTTGATTGGTAAGCTTTTTAACACACTTGAAATGTCAGAATGATTCCTACTGGGTATAGAGCGCAGAAACTATGCCTCGATCAAATGACGTGAGGAGTTCTGGTACTTGAATGATTTCAGGGAATATTGGTGTTAGGGTGGCCATATTGGATTTGATGGTAATGTTGTGAAATTTAAAATCAAGTCCATAACCGGTCCAAAATAGTCCTCGTGCTTTAAAACCTTGATCTAGTGCATAAAATTATGGCCCCTGGGAATGAATTGAGAGTGATGCGGCCCATATTGGATTTGCTAGAAACATGGCACGCACGAAATTTTGCAACCCTCCAGAAATTATTAGACTTAGGTCATCATTGACAAAAATCCGATCAATAGAAAAAGTATGTTCCATTTTCACACTGTCCCCACAATTCCTCCTGACTAATAGTAGATTCAACCCATCGTGTCACCAAAAGAAAAGATTTGGACAGAGTCGATTAGTGGGGAGAGGAAGCGGAAAAAAAGAAAAAAATGTGGCCCGATTCACTGTGTCATGAACAAGCTAAGATAATCTGGACTTCAGATGGACTTATTTTGATCCAGGCGAATGCAAAGACTTTTGTTTCCTTATATCCAAAACACGGGCGTTCCAAGTCAGTAACCCCAATTCATCATCATTTTGAATGTAAGATAAATTGCGCTTACCGTGACTTGAAGTGTTCAGTAAGCATAGAATTGATTTTGCCTCAGTGGTTATCGGATCATGTTTCAATAAGATGTAGCGTGGAATTTTACTTTCCACCCGTTGCACATGCCCACATCAATGCCCATCCCTTCGGAAAAGTACTAGAGGGGACACGATGGGTTGAATCCTCTCTATAATAGTGAACTTTGGGGTTGCAAGGATACCAATCGGTTAGGTGTCATTGTAGAATCTTATTTGGAGAAATCAGATTCTTGTATTCTGAATGATGGGTCTAGTACTTCTATCATACTGCAACGGTACTCCGTCAAAACTTTGGTTTATCAATTTGTTCCCAACATATTTTTATGGGACATCCTGTGGGGTGCTCATGAATGATCAGTGTGGTAGTGATCATGTTCCAATCTTAATAGATATTAATAAGCCAATGCCTGAAAGGTTCCTAAATGGCAACTTCATAGGCCACATTGGCCAGAGTTCATGATAGCGGTTTGCTTAATAATAAGCAATCTTTGATAAATTAACGATCCTCCTTTCTCATTCCTGACATTTTGATGATATAGCCAATAAAACACATTACAACAAGTCGTCTTCAAAGCTTATAGTAAACACACGCCATGGTTTATGCTGCTGAAAGGTGCAGTTGATTGTCGCAAAAGTGCGTTACATGTTTTTAAAAAGCGACCAACGAAGAACAACTTAAGAAAATTCAGAGCCCGTGCTAAGCTCGTCGCTTATTTAAAAAAGTAACGGGAGTCTTGGAGGCATTATGTATCCACGTGAAATTCTGAAATCCTGTTTAAAAAAAGCTTGGATATGGTTATGGAAAATAAGTCACTTTTCAAATTGATGGTAGAATGTAAAGAAGCTAGGATATTGCTAATTATAGTCATATATATTTCCTATTCATATTATTGGCAGTGAATTTGAACATAAGTCTTCAAGCAATCATTATACTCCGACATTTCAAAGATTTAAAATATACTGTTGAAAACAGAAATTAGATTGTTCATCCACAATGCAGAGGAGTATAAAAGTCCATTTAGTATGTTAGAACTAATGTTCTTAGTAAATGTCATGACACTGCTACTGGACCAATGCAAATCCAGTATTCAATTTCTTAAGCACCTTCCACAAGAATCCTTCTTGTACGGCTTGATATTTTCATAATATTATGGAGTCTGGGATGTTCCCAAATGTATGGCGGGAAGCTACAATTATTCTGTTCCGATGCCAGGGAAAGATGCGACAAAGGCAACAATTATCGTCCAATTTCCCTAACCAACTGTTTTTATGTAAGACCATGGAAAGATGGTTTAATGCTCGTCTTGTTTGGTTTGCTTGGAAAGTAATGACTGATTTCTAAGTGCAATGGTTTTCGGCAGGTCGTAATAGTATTGACCAACTTGTTCGTCTTGACTCTTTTATTCGTGATGTTTTGTTAGGAGGACATCTGGTGTGTCGGTATTTCTTGTGATCTAGGGGGGGGAAGGCCTATTATACTACTTGGAAATATGGTAATTTGAAGGATTTCATAATTATGACTTGGGGAAAATGCCTTTGGTTTATTTAAGAATTGTATTTTGACAGATCGTGGTTTAGGTTCGTCCTGGAACATCTTATTCAGAAATACATAATCAGAGAGATGTGTGTTCCCATGCTTCTCTCTGTTACTCGATTTTCTTTTGAAAATTAATCGTATTGCCATCAATACAGAATGGAGAGTCATTGTTTGTATATAGATTACTTCTCCATTGTCTTATTCTCATCAAATATGGCTACTATAAGAAAACAATGCCACATGCCTGAATAAGATTCAAAGTGGGCAGATGAAAATGGTTTCCGTTTCTCTAAACACTGTTTTATATGCATTTTTGCAATAAAAGACCCTTCACCTTGCCCAGAACTAAAATGAATGGTTCTTATTTCTGTCGTTTCTCAGACTAAATTCGGAGGCTTAATATTTGACCGTAAATTGAACTTCAAAGCTCATATTGACTATATGCGGAAGAGATGTCAAAAAGCTCCGAATCTTTTCTCGATCACTTGTGAGATCAAAATTGGATTATGGTTGCAGGTTTATAGTTCTGCTCGTATGTCATATTTGAAAAAGCTTCACCTAGTCAGAATCAAGGTCTTCGACTAGGTTTGGGTGCTTTTCGTACCACTCCTATGCAAAGCTTATGGGTTTCACTCCTCTTAATGAAACTGCCTATTACTACCATGTATAAACGCACGTCAGGAAACCTCTAATTTCTTCACTATCGTGCGATCGGTACCTTAAATGTCAGTTGTTCTCAGAAGATCTTGGTATTGAAGTCTGCCAGCATGGAAATTGCAAGGTTTGACCAGCTCCCTGGTGAGATATCGGCACACGATGACAGCAACCCGGTAAAATTGATTAAATGGCATAGGAAATTCACAGGCATTCCCTGTAGAGAGAGAACGTACTCAGCCTTAAAAACTTAAATAAAGTAATCAACACTCGCGATGTACACATGCCCATTTAAGTTAAAACCTAGCAAGTACATCTAGATCAAAAAGTACAGTCAGTTTGGCCAAATCCCGAAAGCCTTGTTTGAGATGTGGACCACTGTCACTTAATTTAACAATGTCAGGCAGTAGGGTGGGGGGGGGTAATTAGAGGTGTGAAATCATATGTTGAAGCTAATGAACTCCATGACATCTAAGATGGAAAAATACTCTTCATATGCTCTGAACTTAAAAGTAATGCTGAGATCCAACACATGAGAGCACCTATTTCGCCTAAATTTACCAACTTCTCTACTAGTAAACCCAATGCTATTTCCTCTTGGAATCGTAATAAAAGAGGGGTTTTCCAGGTGTGTGTCCAAATGCTGATAAAATTGCTTCATGGTGATTTTCTATTTAGTCCCTTGGACAAATGTTGAATTGATATTGGACCTAACTTTGTCAATATAAGAAGGGTCTAAACTGATGATCTGTTTTTCAAGCTAAATTTGATGATCTTAGACATAATATCATCAACAGCGAGCTATTTATACAGAGGGTATCAGTTTTGGAAAAGGCTGCTGCAGCTATTTTAAGTCGGCGTGATCAACGTCCAGATTTGTAACTGATAATTGCTTTATTTTCACTGCCGAATGCGGGCACTTAGTTGGCCTTAGAATTAGTGAAATTTTCAATGAGAGTCATTTCATTATATTTACTGATCACTATTAGTGTATGTTTGAAAGGCAGAGAATGTGGTCATCCCTATATTGCTGAGCCGTTGGAAGTATTCTTCAATTGGTTCGTTTGAATAAATCGGTTGTTTTGCTTGGATTCCGAGTCACATTGGTATTCAAGGCAATGAAAATGGTTGATTATTAGCGAAAGAAGCCCTTAATAGGAATCATAACAACATGAGATACCCTTTACGATTTAAGGCTTCGTTAATAGTATACAGAAAAGTGGCAAATACGGTGGGATTCATTCCTAATAATAAAATGCATTGCTTTTCAACCACCTGTTGGAGCTGTTGGTAGTCAGGTTGATTGGACGAAGGGACGAGATTGTATTAGCGCGATGTAAAAATGGTCATACTTATATGACCCAAGTTTTTTGCGTAGAGGGAGCCAGTCCCGCGGTGGATTCCGTGGATTGTGCTCTTTCTTGGTGAAAACATTGTATTACTTGGGTGCGTTGATTATGCGCTTATTCTTAGAAAATATTATAGCGTTCCAGATTTGAAAACATTATTTCAGAATTAGGCCTCTCAGGTGATTAATTTCCAGAAGGAGGCTGATTTATTTAACTATTGTTAATAAATGTATGAATGGAGTTATCGTGGTGTTGTTAATAAAGGTTTAATGGTTTTATTAATGTAATCAGACACGATATAACACAATGGTGTAGTTGTCGTTACACTTTACTACTCACTCACTCACTTAATAGTGTCATTGAACTTGGAGGTGAGCCAGTCCCTCGGTGTATCCTTGTGATTGTGCTCTTCTGTGAAATATGATACTTTTTGGGGAAGTGCGTTGATTATGCGATATTCGTAGGAAAAACTGATAGCGTCCAGATGTGAAAACCTTTTTCAAAGATATTAGGCCTCTTAAGGTGGAAATTTCTGAAGGAGCGCCTGCTCGGTTTAAAGATGTAACTTTTTGAACATGTTGTGACTAGAATACTGGTGTATGTTTTATAAAGTAGATGTTTTTAATTTTCTTAATGACACGATATGACACAATTGTGTTGAGTTATCGGTAAACTGTAATATCGCTCACCCTTATCTTAATGGCACCGTGTGACACAATTGTTGTGGAGAGTTATGGTTAAGGGACAAATTGAAGTGTATTTTATTTTAAACTGCTTAAAGTTGCTTAAAAGGTGCAAACAAGAATTGTGAAGCACCCAATAGGTGTTTTTTTTTTTTTTTTTTTTTTTTTTTTTTTTTCCTTTTTTTTTTTTTTTTTTTTTTTTTTTTTTTTTTTTTTGTTTTTTTTTTTTTTTTTTTTTTTTTTTTTTTTTTTTTAATGTTTGTATTATTATATTTTCTATAGATTAGACACTCAATAGATTTCTTGTCTTTTAATTTGCTTATATTGCATATAAAACTGGCTGAATTTTGTATTTGTTCTATACGAAATTAGACATTGATTACAATTTTGAACGAAAGGAACATTTCTCAGCTTAATCTTTCAGATAGGGATATTTTTGATGCCAAAGTTTACTCGGAGCAAAAATCAGTACTTCGATTGTTTTGGAGACCTGTTACACAGGCGATGTTGGCCATTTGGCAACAGATGAGTAGTTGCCACAATTTTTTTTTTTTGGTGCCCAATTCTGGGCATCGCACAGTGTGGGGGATGGAGACGGAGACACAAGGTGGACGAATGGAAGCTGCCACATTGGGGCCAGATTGCATCTGCAGTGTCTGGCCACACAATGGCTGTTCAATGAGTAAAGCCAATCTGGCCCCAGTTGGTATTTGCCAATCGAGGCCAGGGTTGGCTGCCACTCTGGGGCACCATGTGTCTCCATAGCAATTCAATGATTTTGAACCAAATCATGCTTGGTTCAGGATTTTCTCTTCAATTTAAGATGGTTAAAATGTTGGCTGGTTCATTTATCATATACATGATATTGGTATCCTGTTTTATCTTGTTAAAAGAATAAATCATGTTTGAGCATTCTTGGATGGTTTCTGGATGGTTCCCGGGGTTTTCGGCTCCTTTGTGTATTAGCATGGTTAGTAGCATTGTCTGGAACCCAAATTCGAATTTGGTTTAAATGGTCAAAATCATGATTTTTAACCAAAAGTGGAACACTTCGATGGGTCCAGAAAGATTTCTGGATGGTTCCGGTGTTCTCGGGCCTGTACATATAATGGTGTGAGATTTGTCGGAACCCGATTAACTA
>JAMKCH010043772.1:0-13477 GCA_023653785.1 Ophioderma brevispina | reverse complement strand
TTTGTTTCTAGCTGCTTAGGAAATGTAAATGAATTTCCTAGTAGGCATATACCATGTCCTTAATTCTGAAAATAATAGGAACCAGAGGACTTTGTACTGCTACATGAGACAACCACCCAACTCTGTGCATGACTGTGATATTCTGCCAATCATTTGCTTGCTGCACATATGCTAGGGTAACTTGCAATGTTGTGGCTTTTATCCACTTCGACTTTATACCATCTTCGATGGAAAAAAAAATATCACAATGACAAATTTTGTGTTTTTCCTATACTAAAAAGAATGTGGTCATTTTCCGTGGTAAGTAGTCAACTATGCACACCACTCCGAAATAGTGGTCAAATTTTGACCACGAAAAGGGTCAAAATTTGACCACTATTTCGGAGTAGTGTGCATATAGTTGACTACTTACCACGGAAAATTACCACATTCTTTTTAGTGTGTACTGCAAAAATATCAGCAATCAATATTTGTTTTTATCAATTGGATACTTGTGAATTATAACAGGACAGAACCAATGTAAATGAAATGGTGGCAATTCTACATCGATCACTTTACGTTATTTTCATTTAATTATATGAGAAAGGGGTCACTTTTGGGTATAAAAATGACTACATGTTAGTAGTGGAGTTGAAATCCCAACTAAACTAATTTGGGACACATTACATAAACGATTGTAACTTTTGAACAAATCTGTTTTAAATGGTAACATTTCTTAAGTAAAAACGGTTTTGTTTCCAAAGTTGACACCTTATAGTTGTACTCAAACATATTTTCCAAAATAGGAACATTTACTCTGAGACACACTGTATAATTGAGGAAGAATAAGACAAAATGAATTGGGTCAAATGTCCATCAACTAAAATGTAAGCCCTTTGAGTTCGTGAGCAAATCCAATTCCAAATGACCAAGGGAGTTACACAGCGCTTAAGCCTACTTTGTAATCTTTGCATTTTCAACACTGTAATAATAATTGCAAGTAATTGATTTCTCCCATTACATTACAAATCACATGGATTGAAAGTTGCCAAAACTTCTGGTAGGATAAAACTCGTTTAGGGGACGTTTCAAGAAATTTTGGTCATTTTTTTTTTTTTTTTTTTTTGCACGTTTAGGCTGGTGGACAGATCAGATTTCCTCCCAATAAACATTGCAAATTTTGCAGAAACCAGGTAACACTTTGACTTCATTTAAACTGTGTTATGCTTTGGGAGCAGTGCTCTTTCTAATGAATCTACTTTCAAGTATTATAAAAGGCAATTGGTAATTTTATTTTTCTAGCTAGCATATAGTTGACTACTTACTACGGAAAATTACCACATTCTTTTTAGTGTGTACTGCAAAAATATCAGCAATCAATATTTGTTTTTATCAATTGGATACTTGTGAATTATAACAGGACAGAACCAATGTAAATGAAATGGTGGCAATTCTACATCGATCACTTTACGTTATTTTCATTGAATTATATGAGATAGGGGTCACTTTTGGGTATAAAAATGACTACATGTTAGTAGTGGAGTTGAAATCCCAACTAAACTAATTTGGGACACATTACATAAACGATTGTAACTTTTGAACAAATCTGTTTTAAATGGTAACATTTCTTAAGTAAAAACGGTTTTGTTTCCAAAGTTGACACCTTATAGTTGTACTCAAACATATTTTCCAAAATAGGAACATTTACTCTGAGACACACTGTATAATTGAGGAAGAATAAGACAAAATGAATTGGGTCAAATGTCCATCAACTAAAATGTAAGCCCTTTGAGTTCGTGAGCAAATCCAATTCCAAATGACCAAGGGAGTTACACAGCGCTTAAGCCTACTTTGTAATCTTTGCATTTTCAACACTGTAATAATAATTGCAAGTAATTGATTTCTCCCATTACATTACAAATCACATGGATTGAAAGTTGCCAAAACTTCTGGTAGGATAAAACTCGTTTAGGGGACGTTTCAAGAAATTTTGGTCACGCATGTGTACAGCTTCACTAATTGAGTGTTGAGTGACCCCCCTCCCCCCAGTGGCCAGTGATCAGTGCTAAAAGTGTAGTGGTTTTTGAGACCTCTAAAAATACTTTACGACCGATAGAATGGTACCCTAAAAAAGTCAGTACCAAACTGAACATGTTCAAGAAAAATGCTAGAGAGTATGAGAAATAACATAAAATAAGGGAATATCAGAAATAAGGGCATTAGGTTTGCACAGTGGCCAAATTCTAAAATATTCTAATTGTACACCGAACAGCTCTTGTCAGGTCACAAGGATTAAGAAAATGAAAAGTTTGTCCCATCTAGGATTTATGGTTTGTAAAATACATAGTAATAACAATTGTAAAGTCATGCTGAGAGTCAAGTTTTTTTTATGAATGTTCGGATTCTTTTTTTAAGTATGTTAACCTGTTTGTCTCAATATACATACAAAGGTGTATTTAACTTCTTTAATTGTTCAAGTAATTCCTTATTATATTGTTCCAAATTATATTGCAGCATTTGCCATCTAATTCTGTCCCCGACTTTAGTTTCTGCTGCTAATTTGGTACTGATCATTTTATATCTATACATCTTTCTTAACATTTCAGTGTTCAGTCCAATACTCCTCTGTATTTCAATTAGGCATGTAATCATTTCATGGAGCCTTCTCAGCAATCAAAATTGCTGCTTATGAAAAAAGTTGTTAATCTTGATATTTTAATCGAGGGGGAATCAAGACACGGCTGTGTTCACAAACTACTGAAGGGTGTTCAATCTTCAGATGCACTTTTCACACCCTAAATAGAGATGGAGTTAGATTGTATTTATAATTTGCTTTGTTATGATGCCAAATGTTGAGACTTTGTTTAAAAGATGCCTGATTTATGATTTATCAGGTTACTCATGTTCATTATTTGGATGATAAATTTAAATTCATGTCTGTCTAGGTTTAAGTTACACATCTATCCTAACAAGTAAATACTAGTATTGCCCTAGTTTCAACTGTAATGAACCAATTTCAACTACCTCTAACCTACTCACCTGGTTTCTAATTTGGGGAAACAAAACAATGACAAAATCTTTGAATTTATTTGTCAATGTCCAACAACAGTAGGTTTTCAATTACTGAGTGCGTAACAAGAAAAATTTCTTGCCCAATCCTAGGCATCTATTTTAGGTGTTTTTTTTTATTGAGGCAACAAACTGATTGATCCACATAAAATGAAAACATGGTATATGCTTGATTTTTTTTCTCAATATTTAACCATGAAAAGAGCATATGACACCTCCTAGCAATACTGACACTGATACTTGCTTGATTGTGAAGCTACTTACGTTTGATGGAAAATACCATTATCTGCAAGGAAATCACTCATTTGAATGGCTCTAAGTAAGTGCGAAAATGATATACTAAAGAAAAGATTTCTATAATACAAATTATTTCTGAATTATAGCACAGGTTGTTTTAGTGGTATGCACAGATGAAAAGTAATACATTATTTGAAATCAGCTATAATAAAGCAATACTTTGGGAGTATCAAGCAGATTTTGACATTTTTTAACTAATTCCTACTCACTTTGGGCATTTTTTGACACACTGATTGCCTTTAACTAAAATTTCACCTGTCTTACGACAACTCCCATCACTGTGATCACAGTCAATGTGTAAATTCAGATCATTTGTCACATAAACTGCATGACTTATATATTAACAGAGAGAGCATGTAAACTTAAAACAAGTTACTGCTTTGGTCATGATAATAGCCAACTTCTTAATGCTGGCATATTTGAATAAATAAATACTCCTTTAAAAAGGAATGGGCAGATCTTGTACGGAAGCCTTTGGCATTTGCACTTAAAATAGAACAAGTCAAGCAGCTAATTTGCTTGAACACTTAACAAAAAAGCTTCATTTAACCTCATACTTAAGGCCAAAGATCATTGAAATTTGAAATTAATGTCAATGAGCTTAGAGATTAATAGGCCCACTAATAGAAGCAAGATCTTTGCATTTTCTACCTTTTTCCTTCCCTTCCACTAAAACAAGAAAAGCCAGACTGAAATGCATTAACATTTACTACTATTTCAATGAACTTGTCATGTAATATGGGGTTAATTTAAAGCTTGAATTCAATATTTATAGATTTCTTACAATAATTGCAAATCTGAGGAAAGTTGCCCAATGCTGTATGACGCTCTGATGGGACCTATGATGTCTCATGTTGACATTCGGGATGCCCTGTTGTTGTCTGGCAGACAAAATATTACAGTAATTTCTATGACAGACCACATAAAATCTGGTTCTAAATAACTTACAGAACCTTTCCTGATCTAAATCAGTCAGTGCACCTGTAGCATTAGCAAGCCTGCTTTAAGTTTTTAGTTTAGTTAAACCAAAGTTTTAAATCCGGTTTTGTCCCCGCTAACGGGGGTGACCGGATACACCTCACACTCAGCAATACTGCTGTTTGAGGATTTATTGGAGCAAAAGATAATTGACCGGATGCCCTTCCTAACGCCAATCCACAGTTTCTCGCAGAGTGAGCCTTATGTCTTTGGGAAACCATTGCCCACCACACCATACAAGGCACAGCAGCATGTGCATGCCGATGGGAGCTGATGATGTGCCCTTGTAGGTAGATCTTCTTTAATACTACCAAGCGCTAACCTAGGCCAAAAAGAGCATGTTTACCATGGTTAAACCATGTTAAACTATGGGTTTTATAGACAGTTGCCGTCAAACCATGGTATCAATTGTTTTGAAAAATGCACGCCAACGGCCAACCATGGGTCAAACATTCCAAAGTGACCATGGTCAACCATGGTCAAAACTCTGCATGTTTGACCATGGTCGGCAATGGTGCCATTTTTCAAAAACATGGTCAACCATGGTTAATATGGCCATGTTTGACCATGGCGTGCCATTTTTCAAAAACATGGTTAACCTGATCATGTTTGACCATGCATGGTCAAATTGTCCATGATCAACCATAGATGACAGTGGTGCCATTTTTCAAAAACATCCCTATGGTTTTACACATTTTATACACCAGTATAGTTCCTATTTTTTATTCAAGTACATTTTTATATAGTGACAGAAAATCAACTTACCTTGACTGGGAATTGAACCGGGGACCTTTGTATTACAAGACTGATGACTTACCAATTGAGCTAACTATATTGCTTTATAACTAGGGGCAAAATATAATATATCAATTGTAAAAAAAAGGTTTCAACAGTATGAACACACTAAGTAAAGACTCAAGAAAATGGCGACCTACGTCACAGAGCTTCACAGTGGTGAAAAAAAATTCCGAAAATCTCAGGGAATCCCTGTATCGCGGTGAAAACGATTGACTTTGGCCGGGAACCCCAAAACCACGTAATGCCATAAATTTTAACCAATTCCATTACGCTGTTAATTGTGGCCACCATTCAACCCATGACTTTTCTTAGTTCTTCAGAGCTGAATATAGTAGTGGACAAGTGTAATTATTATCATTACTCCTTGGATCTCCTAATTAACCTAGAGCTCCACATGATTTTGAATATTTTTTTTCTCACAATTCTTGGGCCATAGGACACTTGTAGTGACCATGGTCAACCATGGTCATACAAGTCAATTTCCTAATGCAGTGACCATGGTCAGATACACGCTACTTGAAGTGACTATGGTCAACCATAGTCAGACAATACAGCCACTAAGTGTCATGTCAACCCATTATGGCTAGACAATAATCAGTTTCCTTAAATTTAGTGACCATGGTCAGACATGGGCTACTTGAAGTGACCATGGTCAACCATTGTCAGACAATACAGCCACTAAATGTCATGTCAACCATGGCTAGACAATAATCAGTTTCCTAATTTAGTGACCATGGTCAACCATGGGACTACCTTGTTCAACCATGGTCAACTTGGTACTGCCTTGTTCAACCATGATCAGACTTGAGTTTCTGGGTTAGTGACCATGGTCAGTCACAATTGCACTGAAGTGACCATGGTCAACCATGGTCACCATGGTAAAATGAGGTGATAAACATGAGTTGACCTTGGTATACTTGAAGTGACCATGGTCAACATGCCCACAAGCGTGATGACCATGGAACTGGCAATGCGCAGCCATGCTAAAGCATTGGTTGCCATGGTATATTGAAGTTACCAGGTCAACCTGGTAAGTCAGGTGATGATGGGACCATGTAACCAAAGTTGACCATGGTCAAGCCCCATGGCTGATCATCGCTGACACATAGGGGTAATATGGTCAGCATGTTTTGGACACATGTTGACCATGCTAGCAGGGTTGACATTTCGCCTAGGAACCAGCTACCCTCTATCAGATTTCTTAGAAAAGTAGATGGGTGACGGATTCGTTGCCGAAAGTCGCCCTAGGACAGGAGTAACTGGTTACCAGGATGGAGACCAGTAGCAGGCCCTCCAAAGGAAACCTGATTGACCTTTAAGAATGTGGTACTATTTAAAATTGAACCCAAGGTACAGCAAAAAATGAAATTGCCTATGATCTATAGGTGTTTTGACCATCAGATTTTCAAACTTTCTCCTTTACAACCAACAGGGAGGTCACCAAAGATAAAAATGTCCACATCACATACAGACTTCTAAAATAAATAATCAAAGGGCCTTTTTCAGCAATTGCAAGTTATACAAGCATTTACTCCTTAAGCGTGTGTTTGTAAATGTTTTATGGTGGTTTGTCTGTCAACTTACTAGGTTATACTTATTCTGGGTAGGTAAGGTTAACAAAACCACATAATCGTCTCATCAGGACGTCATAAAAATTTGACTTAAATGGAACTCGTCTTTTCAGGAAGGGGAATTATGTCCCAGCGAAAGGGTTGGCATTATGAACCCACAGAAACTGAGAGGAAAATACTGCCACCTACAGACTGTGTGAATTGGAACTCACCCCACCGGTTATGTCAAAACAGGGAAACCTTACCCTTGCTATCACAATGAATATCGTTCAAAATATTTCATTTATTTAGCATTGGTAAAAGATCATTTTTTCTTTCCAAGAGAAGGAAATTGATGGAGATCACAAAATGATCTTATGATACAGAAAATAAATGGGCAAAGTCCACCCAGATGCATGAACATGACAGTGTATGGAATTTCTCACATGCTATAAAATCACTATAGTTTCCAAATGGTTAAAATAAAAAACATGCTACAAAGTTTTTGTTTTTTTATTAAAACTGTCCATGTGCCAAACATACAGCAAACATAGAGTTTGATTATTCTCATCTTGCTTGTTGCGCCCTTTTGGAGGTTATTCAATAACTGATGGTTATTCTGTTCTATGTTTGCAGGGGGTATTTATTAAGTTTTGTGATGTTGTTTGAGAGAAACAAGGCAGTTCTCGAACCACTAGCGTTGCCCTTGTGAGATATCTCAAATGACTTTTGACCTTGTATATGACCTTTAACCCTACATGTACCATGGCATAGAGGTGACTATGGTGTACATACAACTCAAGTTCAGTTTGGTATAGGTCTCGGAGTTCAGGCATCCATGTATGCAATTTTAAAAAGGTTATCTGAAACTTACACACACCCGAAACACACACACATAATGAATGGATATAGGGATTTTGGAATGGTATGTGTTACTTACTTTTGATGAAAATTATAACTTTCATCATACAAGATTGTGTTGATACTGCGCTGGCATCCACCACTCAAAATATTTGATGCCCATCCATTATGACACCATCTAAGATGGCCAAAACAAAAACTCTTACTCTCTAAATCCAATGCTCAATCCCCATAGAAAATATGCAATTTTTATGGTGGTATTGCAACAATATGCAATTTGGTGAGTTCAAGCAGTCCATATACTTGTCGAATGTAAAAGCATGTTTCCAGCAATGCATGTTGTTTGGCCTTTCATTTCAATAGGAATCAGCCTATTAATATCAATGTAACAATCGCATTTCACTAATACAACAAGTTGTCCTTGAACTACTAGTGTCACCTGCTTTTGCGATCCATCTTTTCTTCACGTGGCACAAGTTGACCTTTTGCCTTTGTATGTGACCCTTAACCTTACCATGACATCCAAGTGTCTATGGTTGACCTATGACCCCAAGTTTGGTGGCAATCAGTAAAGGTGTTCACAGCACAAACAATTTGTTTTTTGAAAAGTCATAAGACATAATTTGGATTAGTATGTGCCTCCTTCATCCTTGCAGGTGACACAAACATCCACAATATATGGGAGAAGCAAACTGCACCTTTTCGCATATGTAAGGCCTCATTCCTCCTTCCTTAATATGGATAGCAAACGCCTCTTTTAGAGTAAGGCCTCATTCCTCCTTCCATAATAATGGGAGAGCAACCTCACTCTTTTAGAGTAAGGCCTCATTCCAGCTTCCTATAATAATGGGAGAGCCAACCCTCTTTTTAGAGTAGGCTCATTCATGGCCTGCGTTCCTATAATAAGGGAGAGCACCATCACTCTTTTAAGTAAGGCCCTCATGTGGTGCGTCCTATAATAATGGGAGAGCAAACTCACAACTCTTTTAGAGTAAGGCCTCATTGGTGCTTCCTATAATCAATGGAAGCAACCAATCTTATTAGAGTAAGGCCTCATTCTACTTCCTATATAATGGGAGGCAACTCACTCTTTTTAGAGTAGGCCTCATTTCTGCTTCCTTTAATAATGGGAGAGCAAACTCCCTCTTTTAGAGTAAGGACTCATTCCTGGCCTGCTTCCTATAATATGGAGAGCAAACTCACCTTTAGAGTAAAGGCCCTCATTCCAGACTTCCATAATAATGGGAGAGCAACCTCACTCCTCTTTTATATCAAGGACTCCAGTCCTGCTTCCTATAATCATAATGGAGAGAGCAACTCACTCGTTTGTAGAGTAAGGCCTCATTCCTGCTTCCTATAGATATGGGAGAGAAACTCCTCTTTTAGAGTAAGGCCTCATTCCTTGCTTCCTATTACCGATAGAGGGCAGTATCAAATGTTCATGGACTTTACCATTGAACCTTTGGCCTTATGCTGTTAAAGAAGATAATACAGACTCTAAGATAGAAGTTATATAACTATTATTTGTTTTTGTCTGTTTGTTCTTTTTTTTATGATGCATGCAATCTGCAAGTGTTGGATATCTCTTTCCGTATATGACATCACAAGCATGTTTATATGATTTAAAACAAGTCCTACTTCGTAATTATTAAGTCCCAGAATGCAATAGACTGATGTGGTTTGTGGTCAAGTCTACAAGGAACTGGATGAGAAATAGCATTCATATTTGGGGTTGGTGATACACATTAGTGAACTATTGCTTTAAAGAGAATAGAAAATTCAGTGCTGGTGTGGACCTATTCAATGGCTATGACGGACAATCAATAGTTTTCACGCAATGATGTCATTGGTAGTGTATCTTTTTGGGCCCTGTTTATTGGAATGGAATGCCCCATAAGATTTGGAGTAGGGTTGACTCAATCTCATTTCCTGGGACCTTTAAGATCAAATATGTGTGCCACGTCTATCCAAGTGAGAGTGAACAATATTATTTCAACTTTTAACATTGGTGTTACATTACACTTTCTTTTAGTGAATGAAGTGTCCTTCCAGTATTTGTCACTACAACAATGAATTTTGAGCGTTATTTTCATGGTACAGCTGCTTGTTGCTTGAAGTGCAAAAACACTATGGCATAAATTAATCAAATCACATTGACTGTGGGGGGCATATACCAGCCCCGCAGCTTTGCACATGCAAAGAGATGGGTGTTTCACCCGCACGCCTCTAGTAACAAACTAGAATTTCGCGGTTCACGGCTTTTCGCTCTCCTTATATTCAAAGAATATAAGCTGTGCCCCCCATGACCTTTGACCCCTGCATTGACCTTTGACCTACATCAACATTTGAGGGATCACTGTGCACCCTATGCCCAAGTTTGGTTTCCCATGACTTCCAAGTTTGTCAATTTTAGTTCAATTTTACATTTTTTAGCCTTTCTTCTCTCACTGCCCTCACTTGACCGTTGACCTTTCAACATACCTTTGACCTAATCAACATATGAGGGATCCCATTGTGTACCTATGACAGAATTTGGTTCCAATTGAAGTTTCACTTTTCAATTGAGTCATTTAAACAAAAATTACCAATTAGTGACACCATCAGCATCCCCCCTTACACCCACACACACACAACCCACACACTCATAATCCACAACGCACACGGATGCCTAAGTGGTCCTGCCATCTATAAGCTTGCGCCCACAACTCATTAGGTACATTAAGTATATTTGTTAAGATATTCACCGTTTTTGGCTGCCATATGATTGACGCATGTTTACAACTTTAACAACCTCTTAGTACACAAATGGCAGCCTTTTATACTACCTGCCACATGTTTTTGATCGAGATCTCGATCACTTGAGCACGTAAAGTGGTTAAAAGTATCAGAAATAATTTATTGTGTCAACAACATATCTAAGTACTTCATGTTTTCATTTTTGATCGCAGGTATTTGCCTGTTATATGGAATCTTTTAAATTATTAGATTTGGCTTCCATTTGAATTTGGAGTATGACTCCATGTTACAAGTGCCCATGCTTTGTTCCTTGGGTTCCGATAAGTACATATCTAGTAACTCCATAGTTTGGAAATATAGGGTTGATAGATATTATCCCATTTATGGCGACGCCATCTGGGCTTTTCTCAACTTCTCAAGGATGCCCAGTGGCACCCCAGGCAGATTCTTAGTCTACACACCCTTATCTATCATTTTTAGCAGAAAAATTGTGATCCATACTCAATTTTATACGGTCAGGCCATAAGTTGGACCATGCTACCTGACTATTTTGGTTCTCAAGGGCAAGCCCCTTACCGGTGTCCAGGCAAAGCTCTTGGGTTCTAGCAGTTGAGTGTCCGGCGAGGGATCTCAGGTATCTCATTTTCTTGAAGCTGGTGGGGTTTTTAACAAAAAATGTTTGCATGTCTTCGGGAGCTCCTCATTTAGCCTATCTCATAATCTGAAGCAAATGATCTTATACTTTTCCCCTGGTGGTTCTTGGTTTTAACATTTGAGTGCCCTCCGGAGATCTCTCGATTATCCATTATCTCAAAGCGAACATGTTTTAGTACCTTCGGAGAGCTCTTAGTTATCTTTATCATGAAGCACATGAACTACTGCACCTGGCAAAGCCCCTGGAGGCTTCTCAAACTTTCGCATGTTTGAGTGCCTCGGAGAGCTTCTCATTATCATGAAGCAGATGATCTATACTTAACCCGGGCGGGGTCCAGGGGAACCCCGGAAGCTCTCGAGTTTTAGCAAATTGTTTAAAGTACCTTCAAAAGGCTCGCAGTTTAACTAGGCCTATACTGCTGTGACGTTCAATTTTATTTTTCCCACCATCATTTTTTCAGCATCCCGCCTAAGGTGGCGCCCGGGGCATGTGTCCCCCTAGCTACGCCACTGCGTTTTGAGCTTCCATTTCATTCAAGTTTCAGTAGCATTCAGTAAAACGCTAGCTTATCATTGAATATAATGCACAACCCTCTTCTTTATACTTACCCATTCAAACAATCTATGGGACATATAATGAACAAGAATAGTGCCATGTTGACCTAGAAATTATGGCTGAATGTCAACATCCCTCCGCAATGACAGCTTCTCAAATGAAATCCCCTTAAAAAAAGTGCTGTGGTCACAGGAAATGCATAGGAAACTCATGGGCATTGCGGGTTGTCTGTCTTGTGTAAATGTATCCCTATTGGACAAACTATTGCACGCAAATGCGAAAAAGAAATCTTATGCGATGCAACTTGGGTAAATATGTTGGATTTCAACTGGGTAGGTGTTATGCAAATTCATGAATTAAAATTTATAAAATTTTGACAAAATTTTGGTCTTTTCATCACAAATTAGTCTCTTTTGAAAGATTCCTCAAACCAGGATTGCAAGGCGGCGCATGTGAGCGTAGCGAGGCACATTGCGCAAATAGGATAGTTCTGTGAAAGCATAATGTGTCATCATTTGTGGGGGATTGTACCTACTAATTGATTGCTGGTGCCAACATTATCTGTCACTATCTGAACACTTTTTTTCTTTTTGAAAAGCTGAAAATGCGTCAATACTGCAAAAATGTCAAAAACAGGCTGGAAAATTGAAGAAAAGGCTAACATTTTGACTTTTTGAAAGCTTAAAAAAGAGGCTGAATCACTAAAAAGCTGAACTCTCACAGGCCTAGTAACCCAAGCTTGGCAAATTTCCGACCTTGACATAAAATAAATTATGCCACGACTTTGTTGACTGCAATGCAATTCACAGTAGCACCATTCTATATTGCCCAATCAATTCCCTGGAGATCCAGTGGTAAATCTCACTCCTAGTTAGCGAGAGGACCGGTTGTCGAGACCGTGTATTTTTTCGCTTTATGTAATTCAATGCTCTCCATTTCTCCGAGGTTACTCCAGAAATATTATCTAATAATTCCTCTTGGTTTGTATCATTTTTGTTTCGCCCTCATCATAGAATCTGCTAGAATCATTCATATAGGTCATCTCTTTCTAGTACGTAATAGATATAAATTTCCTCCTAATTTGCATTAGCTTGTTTGTAGGACACCTTATCAGAAAGGTTCAGAAGTTTGACTACTAGCTGCAGATAAAGTAGGGTTTTTTCAAGTGGAAATAGTAGTGTAAGTAGTGGTGTGGTCTTGAGTTCAAGGTGTTTGGTGACTGATGTAAAATT
Source organism: Ophioderma brevispina (assembly GCA_023653785.1). Classification (NCBI taxonomy): domain Eukaryota; kingdom Metazoa; phylum Echinodermata; class Ophiuroidea; order Amphilepidida; family Ophiodermatidae; genus Ophioderma; species Ophioderma brevispina. The sequence continues at coordinate 767 of JAMKCH010043772.1, read as the reverse complement.
GTCCTATTATTGGTCTCAAATAGCCACTGTAGTTCCCCCCCCCCACTTAATTTTAGGTTGTAAATGTTTTAGGTTAACCAAGGTTGAATGAGTTGGTATCTGGTCACATCTTATTCTATTTAGTTTTGAACAGTCAGACATGCTACCACAGGCTACTTAACATTTACACAATATGTCCATCATGATTAACAATATGTATGTGCTCCTAATCATCTTGCTTTGAGAGGCTTAAAGGCCCAATGTGATATTTTCATGTCATATTTTGGTAATTTAAGGTAGGAATTATATTTAGTAAATTCTCCCCAAGAAAAATCCCTATAAATCAGATTTATTTCACCCATTCCGTGAAAAAGTGGTTCATATAATTTAAGAATAACCTTCAATGCTCATCTTTTAGCTGGCTTGTAATCAAAAAAATAAAATTTCTTCCTTTGCAATTCAATACATTTGGAAACATATAAAATTAAATCATCTTAAAGATAATGTACAACTTGAGGGAAAAAATTAAAATACAGTTTTTTAGCAAGTTTTCCATTTGGTCAATTTTGCACTGATGCCAAATCAGTCACCTTGTACAAAAGTCTATGGGGAATTGAAACCATAAAATTTTAAAATATCTCAAAAATGCATGTTTAAGAAAAACTTAAAAATTGGCATGTAGGTTTCTGTTACTATTATCCCATTTCAACCAATTCTCAACAAATCGTCAAGGATCCTAGCCGATAAATATACCTTAAATTAACTAGTCACACCCAAGCACTTATATC
>JAMKCH010043771.1:0-12173 GCA_023653785.1 Ophioderma brevispina | reverse complement strand
GTGTCCAATTGTACGTGTGAGCCTTCTACTTTCAACTTGAGATCGTGCAAAGTCTGCTGGTGCTTTTTTTCTATGTTCAGGCCGGGCCTAGCCCTCAGTCACCTTCCATAAATATCCTCAAAAAAAGGTTAATTTAAAATTCAGTTGATTCTGATGATGGCATGTTAAATTTGAATTTGATATCTTGAACAATGTCAGTTTATGGACAAAAAATAAGATTCATCCTGCATGGGTACACCAAACTAAGCCTAGGACCTGCCTAGGCCAGCATAGCCTAGGGCCAGCATGTAGGCCCCCAGCAGTTAGCCAGCCGTTATCATTAATCTTACTACAAAGTTGAGATTAATGATTAACACCTAAACTCTGGCCTGTTAAGTAGCCAAACCTTGAAAGCTTGAGTTAAACTCAAACTTCATTCAAAGGCCATACTGTTCTGAAGAATTTGCAGCAACTACAATACAATCAATGACCATGGCTAATTCTAATTTATAATTCAATGCAAAGACTTTTAACAGAAATGCCAGAAAACACCATCAGATTAACACGATTCGTCATGCATCATGTGTCTTTCACATAGGCTATAGGCCCTTCATTCGCAAGGGGAGGCGTAGGCTATTACTAATGCCCGGCTTATGCTGGCATATACTATGCCATGGTGAAAAACACGTTTTATCAAAAAACGTAGTAACCACCAGTGACGAAGATGAATCGGCTACATTCAGATGAGCAGGACCCCGAGCATTGATTCCCATCATGTTTTCCTGAAAAAAATATGAAATTGGACAATATAATCATTGACAATCTGCCAACAATCATGAAATTCGCCATAACCATACTGTGTTTTTGTGTGAAGTTGCCCTGCTAATATGGCAGAACGATCGCTTTTTGTCACTGCGTTAAGATTGCAAGGTTTCCGACTTTACAAGCCATCAGAATCGACTGAAATTTTGACATTCTATGAGTTCCAACACAATTTAGCTTCATCTATCGACCGTGGGTGTCTTTACCTACCCTGTGATGCAAAAAATCGTGATATGACATTGCAAAATGGTCCAAAACAATCGAGCGTAGTGAGTGAGTGAAAAGATGCTCCGACGGGCCGACCATTCACTTTTTCGGTTAATGTAGTTTTGCCGGTTCAAAGTCGAAACACAGCCTCTGCCCCCCCAGCCTTGATGACCATATTGGTCCTACATGGCCTTCTGGAAAACGCAAAGTAGATCAGTCTCTTGCAACCAGTATGAAAGAACGTGCTGTGTTACTGTTAGCCTTGATTTGCTGTTTTACGAAAATGTGAGAGCTGATTCTTGTATGGAATTTCGAAGTGCAACTCGGGTAATTTCTCCCCACAACAAATTTGGCAAATACCATCGGCCGCTAGCAGTCTAGATTTCATTTACGGTCATTGGAGAAACTTGTAGAACACTTCCGGCAAATTTATCTCAGCAATAGTCCGTACTTAACGAGGAAAATTCTGAAGTTTTGATACTATTTGAGCACATTTTTGCATACAATTTTGGTCTCTAACCCAACCGAGTTTTGGCAATTGTGCCATGATATTCCTGAAAGAAAATGTGTTGATTTAAGCTTATTTTGCTTTTTACTGCTGAATTCACACAAACGTGCATTCCTCCCTCCCGGTTTCGGGCGAAAATTTCAGTAGCGAACTCACTACCCTCCGGAATGCTAATATTGCAAATTTGTACGAAAAGTTTGTGATCAATTTTGGATATGTTATAAAAAGAAGGTCTTGCAAACACAACTTGTCAACTCTCCTTTTCCTGAAACGCAAGTACTGGAGATCAAGCCCAAGGTAGAACATGAATTTTCTATACAAAGTCAATGGGAGGGCGTACTAGTGGTGTGCACCTTAAAATCAGAGCCTCCGTGCGCGTGCGTATCTCGAATCATCCACGCCATGCTACGTCTAACGGTGGAGACAAACGCAAAGCGCATGCGCGAACCGGGAATTCTGAGATCCCGGAAGTGGATGTTTTGGGACGTCACGTAAACAAAAGCAATGAAGCTCTGCTGGCTTAGGCGAAAATGAACACAAAAAAAGTTTAGTTTGAAGCCGATCGAAACTGAGATGAAGGTGGAAATAGAAAACAACATGTTATAATGTGTGTGAAAATTTAGTTACGCGGCGAAATGTGTGAAATAAAAAGAATAAAAGTATTTTGATACCATGTAGTTTAGTACAGTTTGAAACATGTGCCGAAAAAAGGGCAAAATTTTCGCCTTCCCAAATTTTCAAACCGAAAATCGAAAATGTCAAAGCCATTTTTGAAAAATTGGGCTTCAAAATAATAGACTGCAATGCTAATATTGTTCTTAAACGTAAACCTCGGCAACAGCAGCCGGCATTTTTAAAGAGAAGTTCTTCTGCGATCAAAAAATGTGATGAGGCCGTTTCCGCCAGGACATTTGTTAAAATGCACACGCGACGTTGCTCTATACGTGCGCGTGTGGAGTATGGAACTGTCTTTGTCCATCAACGGTTGAGCAGTTTAAACCGACGCCTCCGGCCGCCTACTTTGTGCCTATCTACTGCTGATGACGAAATCGTGAATTGATTCATGGATTCGAGGGCATCTGGACATATCAAAAGTTTGGGACATGCAGCATGATGTGTAGGCAAGCGCTCATGACTAGCTGTGGGTCTAAGCTGCATGCCTGCGAATAGCCGCTTAGTGATAAAACTTCTAAGTTAAATACTTGTAGATTCTATTCATCAATTGGAAATGGAAACTTCATGTGCAAACAGTGCAATACAATAGTAACCATGAGTAATACACCCAATTACAAATATATCTGGACATACGCAGGATTGATTTTGGGGTGGTGCGGAACCTCGAAAAGGTGGACCTTTTGGTTTAAAGTGGACTCTAAACCCTCTTTTTAACTTTTGAACATCTGATCCCCAAAATGTGGAATTGGTCAAAATGTCTTTAAAATTTGGACCTTATTATGAAGAAAATGAGCAAAAGGAATTTTTGTGGATGGCGAATCCGTGGTTCATTGGGGTCCCCAATCAACCGGTGTCACTAAACAGCCACACATTTTGTGACACCAATGACCCTGATAAATTCTACCTAATAAAGTGCATAAATAAAGTGCTACATGCTTCAGGTCAGTGTGGTGCATGGGTCACAAACCATCCCCCACACACACAATCCAGGGCTATTATGTTAGAAGCTAGCTAGGCTAATGCTACTAACTAGTAGGTTAGTAGCATCAGAGCCATACTGGGCTAATATTTAGGGATGAACTGGTAAGGTTTATTTTACTTTATAGTAGCATCACTGCATAGTGCCCACCACCAGAAAGCTAGGCTCATACCAGGATACTAGCCTTGGCTGATGCATGATGCTACTAGTTGCTTATAGTGCATTAGCTTTCCATAGACCCGTGACGTCAACAAAATCAGGGCAGGTATTTATTGGTGCTTGCTTAATGTGTGTTCGGCAGTACTTCAGTCAAAGCTCAGGATGTAACGCTTCAGGCAATGGATTATCTCAGACGCCGCTGAATTGAAGAAAGATAATTGCCACTAGAGTAGATGGTGGTGTCTAGTGGCATGGTGCTACTAGCCCAACAAAGCACCCGAACACACATCTAGGATTCAACATAGCCCAGCTAGGGCTGCGGGTTAAAAAATCCCTAGTCCGAAGGTTCGCTAGTCATAGAGTGTCATTAAGAAAAAGAAAACATCGCAGTCATGAGGGACCTAAATTAACAAGGGGTTTCGCTAGTCATAAATGAAAGGTTCGGATCATTAAATTTAAATTTAACCCTAAACCCTACCCTTAGACTAGGGGCTTTTTTTATATGACTAGCAAACCTATTTATGACTAGCCAACCCTTTTCTGATTGGACAACCTGAGAACTGGCAAACTTGACTTGAGAAAGACCCCTTCGGGATGCATCAGTCTATGCTAGTAGCTCTGGCTGTTAGCCTAGGTGCATTTGAATCACCAAACAGCACGCCATATTTTAAGCCATACAATCCTGGCATACAACAACAGGCTTTGAAGTATATCAAGGTGCACAGGTGCCTGTCACTTTCTCTCGGCTGCAAGTAGTAACTTTTGTATCCGGCATGCAAATTAAAAAATTGTGATCGTAGATTTATCACTTTAGGCCTGTTTCATCGAATGTAATTGGATGTTGAAAAAATAAAAATTTGATCGACTGTCAAAGCCTAACGTACCCAAGTCTGAAATGAATGTTAGTAGCTGTTTACATCAAACCTGTGCGTGTAACTTTCACACTGTGCATGTGCATGTAATTTTTAAAGATGTAAATCTTTAAATTGTAATTCAAAGCCTGACAACACGCCCTGCACTTTTACATGTTTTAATAATACGCACAATACTCTAAAAGTGCTGACTCAGAGATTCAGAAATAATTTTTAAGATAGTAATTAAAACTATTCAACTAGAAATTAAAGAGGATAGTCGCTAGAATTTTTGAACGCTCAATTCCAAAGTTCGAGATGAAACGGATGTTTCGTTTGATTGCAGTTTAAAATCATTTATGTGTATATAACATTGCAGAGGCTACTGGGGTAAACAAAATTTCCGGATCCGGAATTTTGAACAAAGGATGTGATTTTCTATATGAAGGACTTCGATTTGAGCTTAGCTATTTTCACACGTGATTAATATATGTACAAGCAATATGTACATGCAAAAACCACAATTTGGTTTGAAAATTGAGGCGCCCTCATCGGGAAATTCTCTGAGTCCCCCTTAAGTGGATATGTCTAATTGGTACAACTAATTAACATAAAAACTATGTGGGGAAAAATTGCAGTTTTTCCCTCCTGATAAAGACTAACCACAAGCTAGTTGCATCAGCCTAGCTGTTACATCATCCATCGAATGTTAAATGTGCCTTTCATGATTGTCCAGCACTTCTGTTCTAATTCCTGTTTTATTGACAATCGGTGACAAAAGCTTATTTTAGTTGATTGTGTCTTGCAGTTTTGTTCTGAACACTTCCCTTTTTTCCGTGGGTCCCATTGGCACTGTGGCTGTAATTGCTGTTCGTTTACAGACAGAAATACAAAATTGCCAATTTTCATACAGATGCCGACTGAAATTTGCCACAGGTATGCTGACAATGGATTAATAAGACTAAACAGTTCAGCCCGGGGGGGGGGGGGGGTTTTCTCAAGGTTTGTTGGGATACCCATGCCTCGTCCGGGGTTCTGAAAGTGACCCCCTAATATGACCAATTTTCAGTGGAAAAGATACCCCTAACATGACAGTATTCAGTTAAATTTTACCCGTTTTCGGTGAAAATTAACCCCTAACAGGACCATTGCGGTAAGATTCTACCCCTAGCGGGACCTGCTTCCATAGTGAATAAAACATATACATTTTAAAGAACCAATATCCTGATACAAATAACATTTGTACTACTACTGTAAGAAAATTACCACACTGCAGGGTTATTTTACTGACATGTTAAATGTTAATTTTCCCCATTTTTTTTCAATGAGCCAGTTCACATTCTTACCTGAATTTGATACCCATAGCCAGGTTAGGGCGGCCAGAATGCAATTCTGAATTTTTTATATGTTTGTCAAGGAAGATTTTCTTAATTCCAAAACCGTTGAGTTGAATGAATCAACTCCACTGAAGGTTCTTTCGTGATTGTTTTGTATTAATCCGAACGAGGACGGGTCGTATGTAGGTCATGGGAACACCCATGACCGATCAACATTAAAGCACCCAATTGGTTTGTGGTTTGCATCCGTCATGCTTTAATTTTTTTTGCCATTTTTGGTGAATTTCTATAAGACTAACGCTTGGCCGCCACCGCCTGCCCATACGGGACAGAACTTGATTATTGTGAATGTGATACCCCTAGCATAGTCCCGCATTTGCCGCAGTCCTCTTTTTTTGGAACAGCATTGTACCCCTGGCCAAAACCCAAGAACTCCCCCCCCCCCCCCGATTAAAAAAAACCCAAAATTAAAAATTTTCAACTTTTTAAAAATTAAGTGTGGGGGGAACAAAGTTGTGGATCACTGCCCCTTTAACCTTTTCACAAATAGTTTTTGTGGTACTATGCCGTATTCTATTTTTACACAGTGGGATATGCCTACTTGTTCAGGCCTAATCATGAAAATATTTGGGAAAAACTGTCAGTTCTCTAAGAATATATTGTGCCTTGCCATGTTTGTGTTTTTAAAAAAAAACGGTTCTAATTGGACCATTTGCCCTTAAATGATACTACCTCAACCTTTTCATTCATAGTCAGTTCTGAGCACCAATCTACAATCACAGACACAATTGTTGGCCCTTTACATCACGTAGCCAGCTGGGTGCGGAGGGAGTGCAAAAAGCAGCCTGATTCTAAAAATGAGAAAATGAGTGGACATTGAATAGGATTAATTGCACCCAAAAAAAATGAAAAGAAAACAAGCATGGCATTTTCCCCTGGACCAACGTGGGGTTCTTCCCCTGGCCTCCGTCAGGGCCTTAAAGCAGCTCCAGCTCCCTGAACCTCATGTCGTTATTTTGGGTCATTATACCCTCCGGTTTTCAAGCGTTACTCCAAAATAACTACGTCTTTGTGTGATACATAGTGTTTGTGTGGTCACAAAATTAACATGAATACCTGAAGATGTGCCAACTAAGATTTGTCTTGTGATTTGTCTGGTCGATATACTTGTGCACAGACTGCACATACAAAAGCCCACATCAAATTGAGTAAAAAAGGATACAAATTAGCGTGTTGCAGAGATGAGAATTCAAGCTATGTCTGAATCTAAAAATGAGTTTCTTCCAATTTATCCTTTGCAGAAATAAAACGGGAAATAAAACAGATTCAGTGTGTTAAAAGATGTGGGGAACCTCTTCAGTGTGTGATTCCTTTTTCTTTTCCTATTATCACTCTCAACAAACCGAAAATATTTCAAACCACAAAGCAGCAAAAGTTAACGTCACTAATTAGCTAGGCACTGATTTAAATGGGCATCTGAATTTTGTGTGCATAATAAATATGCCATTTCTAAAGATGTAACAATAAAATTACTGAACGTACATAACAGCATGGGGTTCTATAAGCTTTTCATAGTTTTTAATATTGGAAAACACCAAAACTGAAAAAGAAAATGCTAAACAAAAAGCAACAAACAAGAAAAAAAAAGCTCCTAAATCACAGACATCTTACAACTACAAACAGTTTATACTGCAAAATAGTGCATGTTTTTGTTAATTCAATTGGGTTGATGTGCCTGAACCACAGCACAGCATCGAGTAGAAGGTAATTTCCTGATCACAAAATATAGTTTCTAAAATCATGAATCATCTAATAGTAGCTTAAATTGCACCAAACAACAAACTTTGGCAACTTTTAAACAAAATGTCCTACTCTGGAGTTAAATCAATTTGTGCTTTTTAGCTTTAATGTGCCCCGATTCTGTGTGGCAAATGCCCAATCCCCCAAAAGTCATTTAAAATGCAGTGAACAGAATTTTAACAAAAACAAACCCCCAAAAACTTCACTAAAGTAGGTATACTTTGTGCAATATTAACCCTACAATCTGGTGTCCAAATATTCCTCGGTGAACAGCAAGACTTGCACTTTAGGCCCACTAGTATATAAAAGTCTTCATTTTGGTGTTATCCATGCAACACATAACCCGTGAGGAGGTCAACTGAAAAGAAGTTTGGATCCAGAGGTGATTTTTTGTCATTTTCACAACAAGGCCCCACAGCTAAATTTCTGAGGGGTGACCTTGCAATAGTGGACCTTTTCCAAATTTGACTCTTTTGCCATGAGCCTCGGGGCACTGAAAAGTAGAAACTTTTCAAATAAAAACCAAATTTTCAACCTTTTTCATTAAAATCCTTATATTTTCTGCTTGCTGCACTTGAAACTCAGCATTTGGTTTTACATCTCTACTATCACAAAGTTGCTGGCTTTGTTTCCTTAAAAAAGTGACACTGGCAAATTTCCATCATCAAAGACAAATTTCCTCAAACTAAGCGGCAATTATTCAATTTTTGCCCAGCAGTTTGTGTACATGTATTTTATTAAGCTATAATGTGAATGTAATTTCAAATTGTTTATTCATCATAAAAGGGGGTTTTAGCTATCGAAATCAGGACCCTGATTATAATTAAGGCAGTGCTGGAAACACTGAATTTCTGCCCGTCCATCGCACAACACGAAAAGGGTGTCTTACTTGCCTTGTGCGAACTAACGAAAACAACAAATCGTTAATGATTAAATTTAAATTTATGATTAGTCATCCCTTTTTCAATTTTTGACTAGCGAACCCTTTTCCAATGACTAGCGAAACCCCTTTTTAATTTATGACTAGTGAACTTTTTTAATGATTAATGAACTTTTGACTAGCAAACTAACCTATTATGACTAGAACATTTTTTTGACTCAGCCTAGGCTGAGACATTAACCGCGGATGCATGTTAGGCTATTAATGCACTGATGCTCCCATGGTAGTTTATTGATCTTCCTCGTTTCAGCAACGTAAGTGCGATCTCAATTGGCCGAAGCCTTTAAATCTAACGAACTTTGACTAAAAGTTCTGCCGTACAGAAATGGCCTGGTTTTGTGAAGTCAACCGATTCATGGAAGCTAAATGCCCTATAGTAACCATCAATCAACCAGCCTAGGCTGTACATTAGCCCTGGGTGGTAGCCTAGTATGCGCTGATGCCTATAACCTATACTAGTTACATCCACCTCGACGCTCAGTGTGAACCGTGAGCGCAAACGCTATAGTAGTCTTATACGTGAATTGGCAGCCCAACGGAATAAACTGTCCTGTTGAGGCTGAATTTTCACACTAAGCACCAGACTAGTACTATCCCTATATGTTAGCCTAGTATACACTCTGATGCTACTACCTACTAGCTAGTTGCATCAGCCTAGACGTCTGTTCAATAATTAGCCCCTGGATGGTGTATGTGGCCGTTTAGTGACGCCCTGTTGACTGCAACACCAATTATTGAGGGGTAACAAACAACCAGATTCACTTTTTACTTTTAAACTTCACTCTATACTTGGGGCAATCCCCGCCACGCCAGGCAGTTATAAAGGGGTCCCTGTTACCATAAGTTACTTGCAAATATACTTCAAGATTGACCCTGGTTATGGATTGGACTAGTCCTGTAGTAAATTATTTCAATGGTTGTATCACTATGCTTACTATACTAGCCTAGGACATGAGTTCCAATCGACATATAGAACCTATAGCCTTTAAACTTAAACTAGTTGAAGTTTGAGGCTAAGTATTGGCCTTGAATTTATAATTCAAGTCCTACCCCGGGTAGCCAAAACGGTGCTTTTTGAGATTTTCTCCCTTTTTTGATATGTACAAGAATGCCCTCGAAGTCCGTTTATTATCAATTCCACATCAGGCAGTCGATAGCGGGAGATTTGCTCGGATGACAGGCAGTGCCGTATTACAACACGTATAGCGCTGCCTTGTGCACTTTATAATGCCTGGCAGAATCGGCCATCAATCAATTTTGATCCAGACTTCTCTTCAAAAAATGCAGGCTACTGTTGCCCGAGGTTTACGTTTTAAAACACAATAGTAGCATTGTAGTCTATATTTTGAAGCCAAATTTCCAAAATGGCTTTGAATTTTCGATTTTTCTGTTCAAAATTGAAGACGAAAATTTTTGCACTTTTTCGACAACATTTTTTCAACTGTACTACATGGTATAAAAACATTTCTTCTCTTTTTATTTCACACCAACTTCGCCGGTAACTAATTTGCACACGTATAACACGTATGTTACTATTTTCACCTTACTTCGTCTAATCGTGGCTTCAAAACAATAATATTTGCGATATTTTCGGGCTTAGCCCGGAGAACTTTTTTTCTTTTGTTTACGTTTCAAACGTCCACTTCCCCTCCGGGATCTCAACATTCCCGGTTCGCGCATGCTGCTATCGTTTGCTCTAGGTGAAGGTTAGTAAATATACTCGGTGGGTTTTCCATCATTGCGCGCCCCCGTATGCGTGAACTCTCCCTGCGTCGCTAGCAGCGGCCCTGTCGCTTTGGTATTTTGCGTTGGGTCCTCGCCGTATTATTTGATGAATTAAGATTTGATTCTCTGCGTTTCACTGTTTTTTATGTAAATATGATCTTACTTTTTGTCATATACTAATTACGGTACATATTTTTGATTATAATACCTGGCTGAATATGACCCTGTGACTCTGATATCATAATACCGTTCTGTATACAAATATTGAGTTTCCATCGCATGTTTCTGTAAAACATTACACACAAGTGTCTCCCTATGTTATTTGACTTGACTTCTTGACATCTCCCTGAGCCATCGCTGGCGCATCAGGCGGAAGAGAGAGATCGCCACAGTTGACGTGGTTGATAGGGGGAGGTGGGGGGGGGCTGTCAGATGGCAGAACTATAATGTTGTGTTGTGGTGGGGGTTGTTGTTTTTGGTCTGTTGACAATTGGAGAAAAACCCTACTCCACGGCCAATTCTATTTTCTTCATGGTAGTTACCACACGGCTACCACCTAGAGTAGACATTAATACCATACCCATAGACCGTACAACTCGCCGGCCAGATGCCGGTTTATTTTTGGCCGCATAACGGAAGTGTTCACATAGCGGCTGTCTGCGCTGTCGTGGAGTAGCTACGTTGTTACACCGGATCTCAGCGCGCGCAGTATTCCTCATGGCCATTTTGTTTTTTGATATTTTTGGCATATTTTGCATTTTTTGTTACCTGTGCGGGAATATGGGGGGTTTTTGATGATGCCCGATTTGAATTTCGTAATGTTTTCCTCCTAAAAAAAACGTTCAAAATGCTAAACGGAGCCCGATTGTATAGCGCCCGCCCGCCCTCATTTCATGAAAATTTTCATCCACTCTCAAAATGGCCGCGTGGTAACCGCAGGGGGGGGTAGCTACTTGGTACTCGTGCTCCCGTACTGTCTACTCAACATCCACCTTATCTCCATCTAGTGGGCAACTACAGTGTCGCCATTGGGGTAGGTAAAGCAGAGTATCCATATTAACTGTTTACCAATAACTGTGTACTTTGTAAGCCCTATCCTGCGGCTTCCGCCTCGCAATTAGCCCAGTGTGTTACTGTGGCAGTAGCTGTCGCAGTAGCACATGGTGGTAGCTGCCGTATAGAGGCTACCCACGTGAGTAAGAATCCGGCCGTGTGCATGTCTAGTCACCCAGTGGCTTGTGTACGTCGCAAGTACTCTTAGTTTTGTATTACTGCATCAATAATGCATCAAGGGGGTACCCCTTGGAGTAGAACTAGAGTGTACCCATGAAGTTATCCTAACTCTGGGTTACCACCGTGAGTAGAATCCTCTTGCTGTATATTCTCGTGCGGGCTTATCATGTCGTTTTATACATTTTTTCTTGTAAAATGATTTTGCATGATCTTGTAACTGCAGTCAACAAATCATAAGCTATACTTTGTCGTCCACCCCGATCAGCAAAGATTATTCGGCTTTTTTTTTATCCGCGCGTGGAGGTGGTTCCATTTCGCATTCGCGCTTCTAGCCACAATGGCCTCGCATCATCACGTGCTGCGCTCGCTGCGGTGGTGTTTGTTGCGGTTCGCCCTGCGTTCTTTCTATATCAATTCCGCGGCGTGAGAATCTTGCCAATTTGGTGTTGAGCAAAGTTTAAAAAAAAATCCATATTATGTATCTTATGTATATCATCTTCCCCATTATTATTTGTTTAAAAGCTGCATGTTTTTTATTTGATGGATTTGTCCTGTACCCCACATTGTGTAGTCCTATAACACCCTGCGGTTAATGGATTTATATTTTAAGTATATATTTGATTACCATCTCACCCTGTATTACCCATGTGCTACATGGTATGGATTTCATGTACTTTATTTCCTGATGTATAATACTCCTCATATCGCTCCATGAGCATATGTATCAATTTGTGTGCGTCTATATTTATTTCAACTTTTTGTTTTTGTTCTGGCAAATGCCCACAATTAATTACATTTGTTTTCCATTTCACTGCTTATTGTTGTATAGCCCGCACTTTTTTGCCCATATTTCCCACTCAGTCTAATTTTGCATCCCCTCCCCATATTTCATGCCTCAATATCTCAACTTATGTGCATTGCCTACCCTCCCTTTTCAATTCCTTCCAGTATGTGAAAA
>JAMKCH010043770.1:0-12707 GCA_023653785.1 Ophioderma brevispina | reverse complement strand
TAACTAAATAGTTTTGTTATGATTCCCATATTTTTTTTTTTTAGTTAAGTATTACTCATGCAACTACATCAAGTTAGCATTACTTCGAGTCATACTCGTTGTCATTACTCGGAAAGCCACGCCACGAATCTTCGAGTAATGCCAACGAGTACGACTCTCTGAGTGCAACGGATATCTTGGTAGCAAAATACAATAGCAAGTTCCAGAAGACACCTGGTTTAACATAAAAGGTATCTCGAGTACCCATTTAGGGACATGCCATCTCATACGCGACGCAACTTCAATACATTGAGCTCATGATAGGCCTCTTATCCGCATTTCAATGGAAACACATGAATGATCGGCTCTTAACCACCTCGCCGTAGGCTCTTTTGGTAGCCAATATGGGAAGTCGGTACCAATCGCATGTTTAGAGATCAATCATCTACTTCGTAAATACATGCTTCCAAGAAATAAGTTCCCTTTACGAGGGCACCTTACATTGTATGTTAGAAGCAATACAGAATCACGGAGTTATTATCTGAGACACATGGGAAACCCGCTAGACTTAGCCCAGTTTGCGGCTATCCCATATCCAACACAGGTTTGGCACTGAAATCACCACTTCACGACGTCTTATTGGAAATTTAAAAAAGGGAAAAGTCTTCTTGTCTCAACCTACTCCAGGTTGTTAGCAAAAGCAGAAATAGCAAGCTAAAAGTAAACAGAGCCTTTGAACACAAACCATCCTTTCCTGTTATTGTTCTTTGTTCAAAATTGGTTTCTTCATTATGTTTCCTCCCTGGCAATCTCAGGGCATTGAGAATAGGGGAAGGGTAATGTCCCTCCACAGTAGAGCGCTATATGCAAATGTTTCGTCCCATAGAGACTGTGGCCTATTCTCATTCGTTTCAGCAGTCAAATTCCCTCAAATTAATATTAACTTTATGATTTCATTAGTGTTGTCCCCTAATCAGTAGGGGTGGGCAAGTGAGATCTTTTTTCAAAACGAGTGGATTCTTAGGCGATTTTGGTTGCTGAAAAAAAATCCGGTCAGCTTTTTCGCCTAAGATGAAATTTTTTTAGGTGGTAAAATGGACTTTAAGTTTTGTACATGAGTCAATGGATTTGTGGTTTAAATTATTCACCTATTGAAAAAACTGACCAAACAACCATTGCCATTTAATAAATTTACTAGCACATAAGCATAGGTAGATTGCTTCCTTAAATATAAAAAACCTGTTTCCAAAGTAATCAGTTCACGATTTGCCTAGCAATAAAGAAAAATTTCTTCACCTTGCAGAGGGAGTAGAGTCACGCATCAGCACTGCAATCATTTTCACCTTAGGTCTGACTTATCATAGCCACTCAAACACTCTTTACTTACAAGAAATTGCCTTCTACTGTCTTTTGTCTGTAATAATAGCCTCACAGTTGGGAATGAAACACACTGGCTGCATTGGCATGCACTGCATTTTATTAACTGGTTTTACAGCTTGACCTACAACATACACGCCCTCAGAGCAGCAATCGTCAGGTCTCCTCGGCTCCTTGCAAATATTCTGTTGTTAGTAATAATAGCATCCTGTTGGTATGAAAACACCCTTGTACAATTGGCAGGTATTGACATGTTATAAAGGCTTGACCTTACAACAATACTGCCCTTCAACATCCGTAACCCTAAGATCTGGGTCATGTTTTTTGGTTATTCTGTGTTTTGCCTTGCCTTAATTGAAATGAAATTTGTGGAAAAAATAGTTTTTCTGCAATTGAGATGCCTTTTTTATTTGTTTCTTGAAAAAGTGTTTTAGCTGTTATTAGTAATGCACCCTTTTGAGGATTTGCTAGCAAAATCAGACTAAGATAGTCGTTTTTTTTATGTTTTTTGTTTTTTTTTTTTTTTTTTTTTTTTTTTTTAAAATTTAAAAGTCATTTTACCGACCTAAAAATTCTCTTAGTCCAACAGCTTCCTGATTTGTTGTTTTAGCAACCAAATGGCCTAAGACTCCACTCGTTTTGAAAGAAATTAGAACAAAATATCCATTGTTTCCCAACCCTACTAACAGGGAGTCCCACGATTTCCTTCCACACCATCATTTCTAGTGCTTCAATGTTTGAAAAAATAAAATATTTGATTAGTTCAATGCATGGTTTGTTTGAAAAGGGTTTAATCCTACAATGATGATACTCGCCTTATACCTTCAGTTTTCTTGAACCTTCAAGTTGAACTGACCCAAATGTATTTTTATCATTTGTGTTCAAATTGAACAATATCTCCGGTTAGGGCCAGTAATGGATGGATATAAAGAGGCTTAGCTTAGGTACTGGTCTAACAAATAAAATGAACACAGTTCATAGAAATACACAGTTTTCAATTTGTTATAATTGTTTGGTTGATTGTAAGCTTTTTATTTATTTATTTTTTTTTTAGCGGAGGTGGGGGGGGGTATCTTACACTAAAATGTAGATCTCCCTAAAAAAAAAGAGGCTTATTTGTACATTTTACAAATTATCTATTTACTTTTCGTTCTGTATGGTAACTTCATTCATGTTTGCCAATCGGGGGAGGGGGGGGGGAGGGGTGAATGTTTACTTGATCGTGTTTAACTAATCAACTATACCTAGATGTGTCTGGAGATTTATATTCATAAAGCATTGTACTCTCTGTTTGCGGACTGCTGAATAAAACTAAGGTTTTTGGCAGGTTTGCAAAACTGAATGGTTACTTATCTGTTTAGGTAATCAACTTATATGGATTGTCTGGAAATTTACATTCGTACAATATGTGGACTGTTCAGACGTCTGTTCGGATGGGAACTGGGCGACGGATAGAGAATTTGATAATTGCGATAGCTTGTCTAAACGGCCAATGTTATATTGATGTGATATGAATATGACATGCCATGAACACAAAAAAAATTCCCCCCTAAACGTATTGGCATTTTATAGAATTGATTGTTTTGTCTGCAATCATCTTTAATTAAAAAGAAAGTTAAATTTCGCTTCGTGATGACTGTTTATTGTTAGTGGTGACTTGGTGCCAAATTACGCAACAACGATGTCGAGTTTTAAATCATGGTGACCGAACATATAGATCTCTCAAAATGTAAAGGCATGAACAATTATGCACAATTTAAAAAATCTTTTTTATTTGTTATTATTATTTATTGTAATTTTTAAATACAATGTCAAGACCATTTTTGACTCAAAAGCAACATACAAATCTTTTTTGATGTTTTATTTAAAACACCCTTGATTTATCTTAGCATGTATTTTCTTTTAATTAAATATTGAGTAATTTAATTCTAATATATAATGAATGTTTATATTAATTTGTACACTTGGTATATTTCGTAAATGTATGGTCAACAATTTTAATTAAATTTTTTTTTTTTTTATATTAAATACTGTAATTTATAGATTATCATTCCTATACACTCATATATGAAAGTCATTGCATGGCCTTATTTTTATAGAAAATGAAGGTACTTGTCTTAAGGCTTACTCAGAGCTTTCCCGAGAGGGCGCCCTCATTTTCAAACAAATTGGTTTTTTTTGCATATATAATGCTTGTCCATATACAACCACGGTTGAAATAGCTAAGCGCAAATCGAAGTCCCTTCATATAGAAAATCGCAACTTTGTTATAAATTTCCGGATCGGCATTTAGTATAACACAGTACCCTATGGCACTGATACTAACACATAAATGTTACTGCCTGGAAACCAAAAAATGCCGCTACATCTCAAAGCTTTGGACTTGGGCATTTTAGGTTGACTACTTTAGTTCTAGTTGACTATTTTCAATAAATACATAAAAAGTTATATTTTAAAAAATCTCTGAGTCAGCCTTAAGCAATTGTAATATTGTATGATTTATTTACTGGTCGGCCAAATGAAGAGGAGTGCTGGTGTTTTCTTTTGAATATGGACCTAGTAAGAATAAATAACCTTATTACTTGCCATAGCCTGGCGACTAACATAAAGAAGTCAGTCCTGCAATCAGTAGTGTACCTTGATTTCGGTGGCGCATATACCCATAAGGCTCCGCACAGTTCAACTGGATCTTTTGACGTTTGTACCCTAGTTTTCCAATTGACCGTTGTACAACTAAATTGAACCTGTTTTATTGATTTTTTGCAGTTTTTATCCTATAGGTTAAACACCACTATAGTGCATTTCTTACCTCCGTGCAGTGGTGTCGTAACCTTGACGCAAATTTTACGCACGCGTCAAGATAAGCCATCTTGTGAGCACTTGTGATTTACTGGTGCGAACGTCAATCCGCGCTGACGTCACTGCACGGAGCTAGGCAAAAGAGTCATAACGTGGCTGCCGTAAGTATAACAAATCTTGGGTGGACTAATTTCTTGTATGGCATCTGAAGCACCGTCCGTCTGAAAATGCACTAGTTATATTCAAAAGTGATGGAATTTCATGATTGGATATAGTAGACTGGTATTGTTGTCTCAAACTAAGTGGCATTTGTGCATTAAATTTTAGTACGTTTACAACGCGCTATCATTTTATGTCAAGGCTAATCAAGGGCCATCAATCATCTAATCGGTAACGTGACGTATGGGCGCCAAATGCAAGTCTGGTCTCATGCTCATTAGCATCCCATACGCCTACAACGAATGAGAGAAATGATCTTCTAGGGTGCCAAGTTGGATGGACCTGTGCGATTTTCACAGGAATGTTATGAGGTGGATTGAGTCGCTAGATTAAAAAAGGACTTTTCATATGGTGTGTACTCGCATCAAAAAGCAGCGTTCCGTAACTAAAACGACGTTCCGAGTAAATAATGCGTCTATTGCTGCTGAGAGATCTTGTGCTTGTCAATAAAACTGCGGTGGCAAAGCGTGAGAAAACATCCGACAGTGTTTGCATGGGGTAAAGGTGAGTTCCGGGTTACCGATGATGGAAATGCACGACTCTGGAGCACCTTGTGCTGGGCCTCCTGACGTCTGTGAGTTTGGTGCTTGGAAAAAAGGGTTTAAAGTTGGTTCTTTGGTGATTTAGCTTGTAATTGGTGTGTTTGTTTATATTATTTCTATGAGATTGTTGAATGTGAAAAAATACATGCTCAAAGTTGCCATTGTTTGTCCATAGCCCACTGTATATAAGTGTGTTAGTAACAAATATTGAGAGTGAGAGTCGTGATAGTAAAAAATACCATGAGGTCAAATTTTGAATTTTCCATTAAACGAGGGCGAAGATCACAGGAGAGAGTTTCAAGGATAGAAAAAACAAGCTTAATATGCAGTGTGTTGAGTTTATGATAAAAGATTGCGCGAGCACGATTAAAAACATGGCCCTACTTAACTGTGCTTACTTAGCATTACAGAATTTTCATTGAAGCCGTTACAATGGCATGATCAGTGAGAGCGAGTTTCAATAGTGGAAAAATGCTTCTCGTGAATTTAAATTTAGCATAAAACGAGTTTAGTTCAAGAAAACGGAGCGCGATGTATTATAACATGACATTATTAGTTTTATTTACAGGTATCTGGTATAGGGATATAGTAGAGCTAAGACACGAACCAAATAAACCTAACATATGCAGGACTGGGTAATGCAATCCAAAGCATGATCCATCGGAGCAGAGGTTCGAGATAGAAACAAGCGTGTGTTAATTAAGAGGTTGAGTTATTGATTTCGGCATATTATAAATAACATTTTCTTTTTTTTTTTTTTTTTTTTTAACAATAAATATCATTGATGGTCTCTTCTTGAAAATTTTGTATATTACCCAGGTTTGTAGCTGGATCATCTGTTGGTACGCCAGCCATTCTGTGCGGGTCGACGGGAGGAGGAACGGATTAGTATGGGCACACGGGCCAATTATGGCCTATGGATAGTCTATCCCTCGTTGAAGGTCTGATTGAATCTTATTAGGAGCTAGTTCGTTGGGTAAACATTTGGACATGCAAGTTACTTACATGCCCAAGCATAGGGCAGTATTTTGCGCATGTCACTAATTAATTCCAAACTTCATCACGGTTTAGAAAAACTGTAAATTTAACTCCTAAAACGATATTTTTATAGTTATATTTCTTAATCAACAGTCGGTGATTTGGATTCATAGAATATTCATTAGCTAGTTGAAATAGGAGTAAGTCAGTACCTAATCGCGATATCATTATTGCCTCAGTACAAACAGTACGAGATAGGTTGAAGGGGGCAAGATAAAACACAGAATAAACTAATCATGCTAATTCAAGCATGCTAATAAATTTGGGATGTCCATAGGCGAGCTGTTCAAGATAGAAAAAAGCTTTGGTTATTGGACATATTATATTCTGGTCAGAATACCGTGCATTCTATTTCTCAAAAAAATAGTCGTTTCTTTTACTGAACAGTCAATGGATCATACGTCAAGCCAAGTTGACGTCCCTACAAGCTCGACTGGACGTTCGTATTGAAAGCTGTTGAAATACACATTATTTGCCATGGTGGGTATGATTATGAGTAATTATAATTTTCACTCAGTTGAATAAGTGTATAATGCAAGGCTTAATTAAGCAGAATGTTACAATATTATTAACGATTTTGAAGCTATATGTAATGAAGCCAAACAAAAACTTGCATAAGTCAAGGATAGAAAATATATTAGGCCTGATAACTTGTTTGGGCATTTAACTCGACAATCGGTATAGATCACATAATTACCAAGCTCAGTTAGCGTACCCAACGCGGACTAGGAGTCCCGTATTACATAATAACGCCCACGCCCTAGTTTACTGAAATCTGATTGGCAGCTTGTTGACCGCTTCAGAAAAGCCCCTTTTGATCATCAAGGCAAGAAGGTATGATTGCTCGGGTTATAATAAGTAGAGTGGACCCGGGCAGGCAGATACACATTGTATGTGTACCACACACAAAGAAGCAAAGGGTAATCCAGGAGGGCAATGGTTTGGGGGGTGTATAATAATTATACTAGGCTGTTTTGAGATTAGAGTGATCGGTGTCATGGCTACAGAGCGCATAGCTCTGTGCCATGGCGCGTATGTTCCAGGGCATTATGTTTGATAGAGATTACTTGCAGGGGGGGGGAAGTTTCTGGAGTTTTGAGTTATGAACAGGTATTTAACAGAAGCATTGATTGATGTGAACGTTTAATAGCAGTGACAATGAAAACAGTGGCAACGGATGTGGGCCTGGGGCCTTAACTGGTGAGGAATTTAAGCACAAATTACAAATGAACTGATTATTACACTGCGTCGGGCCTATTATTTGATGGCTGTAGACACCTCCCCCCCCCCCCCCCCCACGTGAAATAGATACCTTTGGCCTTAAAATTTCTGAGTTTTGACATGACATATTTGAAAAATAAGAAAGCTAAAAAACTTCCCTCAACATATATAGCATCTTTAAACAGTGTACATTCCATACAAAACCAAATTAAAAGCACAGCTGAAAGTTCATCAACATATAATCTGGTGTAAACAAAGTTGAGGGTGTCAAATTAGGAACCCAATGTTATTGCATGCAAGGTGAAATGTTTTGGCCTCCCAAAATCACACATTTTGATCCCAAATGGTAAACAAATACCTACCATGAGATAACCAAGACTTCTTAGGAAGAACCCCGAATACACCATCAGTTAACAGTTGCTATTGGGACAGGAAATGGATCGAGTTAGAAGCATGCGTTGCCATGCCAGTCCTTTGCGTTGAGCTGACCAGTCACATGGTTGATGGTGTACGGAGGGCAGTATAAGCTTATCATTGATGGTACTGTTTTCAAATTCATGCGTGACATGACAATGCTACTATTACTGTTCATGGCTATCACTAAGGAGCATATTTTGCATTGATTTGAATTTGAACATGTTGAAAAACAATTTTAAGATTAGCTACCCCGTGCTGGTAATGGGAAGGTGAGCCCCAACAAAGACGTAGTTGAGAGTACCGCACTATGACTTGAACTGCATTGAAAATAAGTCTTTACTAAGCCTTCAAATGCATTGAAAATAGTCGTTACTACAGAACCCAATGTATAGTCTCATATCTTGATCGATTACGCTGTACCAACAGAGATACAGAATGCTTGCTGCTTTGCGTTTTGTAGTTATAAACGGTACGAGATGAATAGTTTGGATCCAAGTGTCAGGTTCACGGTCAGGTATTAGTTATCAGTTTCCTTTGGGGCGACCACAGAGGATCAGTGGGGGCGACCGATATAATATATAATCGACTCTGCTCAATTCAAGGTCTGTTACATGACCCTCTGCCCAAGTGCTATTATTTTTTTCCAAAAAAAGACACCGTTTATTATGTCTAAACAGTTACTACAAAATTTACCTTTCCTACTGATTCCAAACCAGTACGATGACGAAAATCGGTTTTGTTTGTTTTTTTTTTCAAGTAGGGATATGTACGTCATTTTTACCTGAATGGCTCCCCCGAAGCAAATAATAAACACTCAACTGCCGAGTGATGTCATTTCAAATCTTTAGTTTTTTTCCAAAAATTGGCTTGTTTATTACCATAATAAAATTCCTTTTTAAGATCAACATCTGGTTTATTGTTCTTTAATAATTAAGATTCAATTGTCCCCGCATGAATGTGAAAAAAGGTGGGTCCATAAGTCTTAAAAATGAAAAACATAGTAAGACGGCTAATTACCATACCGTGGACTGTCTGAGCAAGATGGATCCCCGTTTTAGTGTAGCAGGCTTACAGCCACTTGCGCGCGGTGCGGGGGTATGCGTCGAGAAGTTAAGATCGACAGGATCTAACCAGTTCTACAACCACTGTCTAGTTGCAGTTTTCTCTAATGTTAAAAACGCTGGGTAAAGATTCGAATTAAATTTCGATTAAACCTATCGTCGACTTAATGAAGTCAAGGCACAGGATTTTCCATGCACCGGGTAGTTAGTAGGGGGGAATGCAATGGATGTTTTGTTTCTTTAGGGTTTTTCATATACAATTTTGACACCAATGTTATTTCAATACAGAATTCATGGATATATCTGAAATTAGGTGTCATTTTTTTAAATGTGTTCGTGGGTTTTTATAAGGGGCAAATTTGTTTACAGGGGTAAACAATAAAAGTGTTTTTTTTTAAATGTTTTACAATTATACAAGCCTGTTCGGCTATCTAAGGTTTTTTTAACAGGTTATAGTTGCCCTATTTACGGACTATTTGTTTACAAATAGGCTCAGAAAGTTCAAGGTATATTGTATAGAATGGGACGATTTTGTTGGAAAATGGTTTTTTAAATCGTTCATTGGGTCATACTAAATAAGAAACTGATATTAGATTCCGGTTTCACCTCTCAAAAGTCAGGACTTTTTTAGAGATATAACTAGTGGTCTCCTATAACCCTGTGGACAGGCCATATTGCCCTCCTAATTATTATCAAAAAACGTTCATTGAAAACGCGAACTTTAATTTCAGCTTCTTGTACAGTAGACGAAACTGGCACCATTTTTAGATCAAACCGATGAATCTGAAATTTTACCCCCAGTGTGACCTTGAACCCTTTACCGTGTTGACTCGTTGGACTACAACACCAGGTAGGCAAACTATAACATTTCTGTATCCTTTGAAAGGTACGGAACATGATGGTATACTTGAAAACAATTTTGGCCCCTTTTATATTTCCCCCCTGTATAAACAGTGTAACCTTGCACCCTAGAATTCATTCACGAACACATTTTTAAAAATGGACCACCCATGATTTTGGAATCCTCATACAATTTTGATTTAGGAAAAACTTGGGTTGCAAGATTGGATATGAAATTTTCACAAAAATACAAGTTCCACATGTAATATTTGCTTTCGAATACTGCTTAAATACTATAATTGCCAAACTTGACTTGCTTGTAGACTAGTGCTATCACCTTGTTGTGATCGTCATCAGTTACAAGCTGAAATCAGGGTGTGCAGCTCAATTCATCCGTCTGAGCAGACGATTCCGACGGCCGCGATGTCAAACTTTTGGAGTCGGTCATGATTTTGTGTTGAATGGGTTCAGTCCTCTTCCAATACTGTAATTTTTGCGAAATAATGTTGTATGGTGTTACGTATTAAAATAAATTAATTTGTTTCGGAGTGTTATGGTACTTTTGCCATGGTGATAGTAGGTTTCCTGGGTACTATCACACGGGGATAGTCGGTTTTTGTTTATTTTTCAAAATAAAACAGGAAATGGTAAGAGTAAGAATAACCCATCATGTGACTCATTTAACCAATCAGATAAACAGAAATATATGCAAGAGTTGTATAATAAAAAATTACCCTATGGTTTCATCACTGTAATCATGAAATGGGTTAAAACCTCATAACTCCAAAACATAGGCTGTAAGTGTAAACTTACCTTTTTAATCCTTTTGGTTAGATACATAACGTGGTATACATTTCAAAATGATGGGATCCAATCAAGTTGTAAAAATATGAAAAAACTTTTTTGGCTAGCCCCTCCTCTTAAGGCACCATTTGTAACACTTAAGATCAATTTTAGAGGTCAGGCTGAAATTTAACCTGTGATTCTCTTCAAAACTTTGGGATTCGCAGTTTAAGTACTGTTTCAATTTAAGGGGACATTTTTAATTAAAGCGGAAAAGGGAATATTTCACAAAAATGAAATTAAGAGGTTTTGAACTCAAACGGAAGGGCAAAACAAGCAAGTCGCTGATTTCCGCGGGATATCGCAGAGTACAATCTGTGAAATCCTCAGACATCATCGAGAGGGGGGTCACTTATGGCCACAAAATCTTCAGGACGACACGATTGACTAACAGACGAGATGATCGCCGACTGCTTAATCTGTACCGTAAAGCCCGTGAAAAAATGCCAAGGACCAGTCTTCGTGTTTGAGGAGAATACCAGTATTGGAATCAACGGTCCCGAAAAACTGTAAATCGGAGATTGCTTAAAACAGGGTTACCGAAGCAAAGACGGAATGACCAAATGTCCACGCATAACCATTCACCACAGAGTTGCTCGACTTCGCTGGGTTAGGGAGCACAGAAGACTACAGGTCGGACACTGGCGAAATGCGTCTTTTTGTTTTTTATGGAAGAGAGCCGATACGTCTTTGACTTTCTAGGATGGAAAACAAAGGGGTCGTCGATTATGTGGTGAGACCCTCCGAGATGACTGTATTCAGAATCGACTCAGGTGGTGGCGCCTCAGTGATTGGTATGGGCCAGTATTCATTATGAAAGATAACCGTCATGGGTGTTGCCAGATGGGAACATGAACGCCGTCGTGTACTAGACATGGAAAACCACTGCCGCCAACATGCCCAAGAAGGGATTTATGCAAACAATTTCGGCTGAAAGATGACAATTGCCCACGTCGCAACACACCATGTACGCTCCCATAGAATCGGTAATGCTGGGACACAGTGACCACCAATTCCGTGTCCGATCGCTAATGGAGCTATCTTAGACATGCGCTACGTCCGGGATCCCTACCTAGCAGCCAAACGTTGTGTTTAAGGCTCTGCGATTAGCTGAAAAAAGGAATGAAAAAAACGGGTTCGCGGGGTACCTTGGATATCGCGAGAACGAAAAAACGGAAACAACGGCCTCCTCAGGTGGGCGATCTGATGTTAGAAATGGGTTCCTGACAAAAAAAGAACATTAGCCTCACAGTTTTTGTAAGTCTGGCGTGTGGCATGAATTGACAGCAGCATCGAGAATTGAGCAGCTAATAAGGTAAGAATTTTTCACGTATTTTTCACGTTTTTGTTCTTTTTCCCAAATATAAACCATTATATGAATAGTCAGACTAATAGACAATTTAGTTAGGAATATTTTGGTGCGTAAATCGTTACGATAGGCCAACTATTTTGCGCAATATCCAGTTGTACAAAAATCCAAATCAACGCTATTTGACAGGGTAGAATATGTTAAACAAGTTGTTGTGTACGTTGTCCGCACTTGTAGAAGTTCATATAGAAGTCCCATTGATGCAAATGAGGCATTACAAATTGATCGCCATGCGCTGTATGGCGTTGGCAGTAGGAGCTTGACGGAATGAATAGCAATACCTCCATTTGCATCAATGGGGCTTCTATATGAAAACGTATACCGCCAAGGGCATGTTACCGTCGAAAACGTGTGAACTCCCTAGCGCACTGAAGATTTGCCAAGGTCTCAAATTTACTTTCTTGTCTGACAGTAATTTAACAATGGGCGGCGCGGGGTGCCAGGACGACCCCGTAACTGGTGTGCTCCCAGGACCGCTGTTGTAGTAGAGACAATTATTGATTATTTTTCTAATCCTCCTGTGCTAATAATTTTATTGAACAGTCTTGCTAAATTCAATTGTCTAACAAAAACAACTAAAAACAATAAAAAAAATAAAAAAGGTTAATAAAATATTGTTGTTATGCTTATACATTAGTGTAAAACAAATTTCCGTTTGACTGGATACTTATATTTGCCATACTTGTTATTTAAAATATTTGCCATACTTTGTATGTTTAAAAATATGTTGATTTTTCCCAAATTTGTTAAATTACGACCTAAGTTCAAATTTCAACTTGGTTCAGATCTATAATATTGCCCAAATTTTCTTGAAAGTTTACAGTCACGAAATGATCGTAACCTCATAGGTTTTAGGTTATTGGCACGTCCCAAAACTAATTTTGGTTGGTTTTGTATTTTAAATTTGTTGATATTTGTTTTACAACCCTCTTTTGCCCTTATTATATGATATTGATATTTTCTTTGTTGTTCGGGTGTGGTCGATAGTTGATTCGTGCACCG
>JAMKCH010043769.1:0-23513 GCA_023653785.1 Ophioderma brevispina | reverse complement strand
TATACCTAACCCTGACGAGGTCTGCTATATCTACAAAGTTGTGAACGAGAGTTTTTCATACTTGTGTGTGACCATCTGAAGTTGACACGTACACCTTGTTCCATGTAAAACTCATTACTGAGAATGCCAACAACCACCAGTAATACATTTGTATTCATACTTGCTTGCTTCACCATCTTCATTGCTGCAATTTGGATGGATGAAGACAAGCTAACACCAGATCTATTGAACATCTCTCTTTAGCAAACAGTAAGTTATGCGCATTGTCCGATTACACCATTCACCAAATATACCACAGCTTATGGCAAAACATGGCAATATTGATCAGCATTCAGTCATTGGCACGTTGGCTTCTAAGAGATTTTGGCCCGGAATTATGCTCCAGGACCATCTGCTCCAGGACCATATGCGCCTGGAGCAGTGGGTCCTGGAGCAGCTGGTCCTGGAGCATAACTAATCTGGAAAATATCCGTGGGAAATATGTACGTCAAATACGCTCCAGAGGCCATTGCCATATAGCCCCTGGACCATTTGCGTATTCAGATATGCCTCCTTTGGAGCAGTATTTGACTAGAATATTTTTCCAGATTATTTATGCTCCATGGGAGATGTGTGGTGTTTGACCAAGTTGAACAAAAGGGTACCATATGCTCCAGGCACCATCCTGCCTCCGGATCATAATGGTTCCTGACATCCTGGTCCTGGATCATAATTTAGGGCCAAAATCTTCTTAGAATCGTCAGCGTTGATTAAGAGAGGTCCTTTCCGCAGCTTACGTTGGTGCTCTTTTGGGTCCGAAATGACGCAATGTCGCACTTTATTGCGACTATGGGGTTTTTGAGGGGGTGAAAAAATATGAAATTCTGCTCTTGCTCCTGGGCCCATCGCATTTTGGTAGGAAAACAGTTGTGTAGGGCCATGTCCTACATTACCATAGGTGTGAAAGGACACTGGCCCCCGTATAACTCTTGGGGAACAAACACTTGCAACGTTCCTTTCTGTTCTTTTTCCCCTTTCCTTTTGTGGGGCCTGAGAGCAATATTTTAGATGGCCCTGATCATCATCTGCTGACACGCTGACCTAAATCCACCACTGGCCATATGGAGAGGCTCTAACTGTTGACGTAGATTGCCTGATACCCTTGAAAGCTTAAATTCTTCTCAATGTTTATGGACGATCTAAGTTGCATAATGTGAATGATCTAGATATGTCATTTCAATTATGCACCGAGGGTTATGAGTCAATTAACCATCAAACAGGCCCGTCGCCAGGAATTTCAAATGTGGGGGGGGGGGGGGGTGCGGATTTGCCGAACGGCCTTTTGCCTACCAACAAACCAATTTTTTTCGGCTCCTGCGCTCGCCGGTTGACCCAAATTTTTTCACCGACGTCTCACAATTCTGAAGATGCATTACATATCTGCAGCGTTGAGAAAACTTATAATAACACCAGCTATGCGTATACGATGGATTAAAACTGTTTAGTCATTCATAATACCAGTCCAACAACCCTTTTAAAAGAAATAATTAGGCAAGCCGCAAACTTTAACTTGAACAAAACGGACCGTCCAACATGAACCTTTGTCATTCTTGGGGGGCTGGGGTGCGTCCGCACCCCCGCCCCCACACCCCCCCCCTTGGCTCGTCGCCTGCCATCAATAAAATCATCAGATCCGTCCAGTTTCCCACAGTTTAAAGCAGCATTCATGCAAACGTTTCACGGTGAAATATTTACAATGAGTGAAAAATGTATTGCTAATCATATCGATCTTGAATCAGAGAAAACATGGATGGAAGTGGCGGTAGACCAGCATGATCAAATTAGTTAATTCCGTGATCAACGTTACATCAAGATGTTCGTTAAGTGTCAGATGATCTTTCAAGTAAGGATGCTTCATTTTTTTCTGACGAAGATGGTGACGATGCATGAAATGGCCAGTAATTGTGGAATGATCCAGTCTGCAGTTTGGGCACTTTTTACTGATTCATTATATTTAATAAGTAACATGAAGTAGGCTCCTGTAGTACCTTGATGTCCATAGGGTGTTTTGAATCAATCCCCAATGTTAATGCAATGTGCCTGTAATCTACTGTAATAAAACATGCCAGTAATATTGGCTTTGTGACCACAATAAGCGTATAGTCAGTGGTTGTTTAATCGTGTTAAAAATAGGGATTTTTTGTGGGATCGCAATGACTATTCGGTGTATTTCCAAAAGTTGCTGCATTGTGGGATTGAACTCGATACACCCTCTGAGTGATGCGGTCTGTATCATAACGTGGCAATAATGCATCCTGATGTATGGGTTACCCCGGTGGCACTGACATAGGGAGTTTGTGCGGCCTTAATTCCACGCCTCCGCAGTTTTTCCGAAGACCCCAGTTGAAGCAATAATTCCTTTTTAAAGTCCTCTTTTGGAAAATTTTTGGCCTCTAAAACTAAATTGTGCGAATTTTAGTTCCAAAACTGCAAATTTCCTCAAGCTTCATTTCCTAAAGGCCTACTTTGGCGGATAAACTCAGTTTCAAGTCCCCATTTCGGAAGTCGGGGCCGCAAATATGCCTATCAAAACTCAAAAAAGTGCTTTGCCCTATGGGTTCTTGAATGAAACAGAATTCTTCAACACCTTTAAGAGCCCTTTGGCCTTTTATAGAAGCCGGTAAGGTTCTTTCAAGGGTTGTTAATTTCGTTGGTGGTTTCTGTTGGTGGTTCGAGAGAAAGAGAGAGGGGGTCTTCCCAGAGCTTCTCAAAACTTTAGAACCATTGCCCGACCCTTTTTAGGGTTCTACCAAGGTCAAAATGGTTCTGATGGTTGCCCGAAGAACCATTTATATTCAATTTAAAACCATAATCCCATATGTACCTGAATGACCAGATTTACAACTTTTTTTTCTACGGCTGCATTATAACGATCAATTAATTGTTGTCAGAGGCACAGCCTAAAAGTAGCAAAATTGTTAAAATCGGAATTGAGTTGGTAAGCTTAAAATACCGTTATGCTAAAATTATAGAAGGGAAACACTTTTCTTCTCAGGTGGTATGTAGCATATATATAGGGTCAAATGTTGGGAATATGAAAGAAAAATTTTGATAGCTTATGGGACAATTTCCTTTAATTCAGCCGGTAAGGCAATAAAATCGACACAAAGGTTGAAAGCCTACCTTTTTAGTCTATACTAGCTACTGCTTCCATTTCATAGCTGCACATTGATATCATCGAATAGATATTTATCTCTTTAAAAATGATATCCAATTTGTTATGTTTACTCTTTATATGTGTCAGTAGGCTAAGAATAGCTTATTGGTGACGCCTGCCCAATTTAGAGTCATTGGACCTCTGACGCACGCTCCACGCTCGCGACACTTAGACCTTTGCTTTTCATATGGCCCAAGGGATGTCCATACCATATCATAACAAGACACCTGTAAAAACTCGGATTAAATTGCTGTATCTCCCGGTCTATTTGTTTTGGAGTGCGGGGGTGAACATTGAGCGCGTGGCCAAAAAAATGCGCAGCGCGGCGTGAAAGATGCGGTGTAGAACAGGCACTGCGCCAGCCGCGCGGAGCCGCACGAGCAAAGAGTCCGTCATAACCATAAACACAACAAGAAGTTAGTTTAAAGCATTGAACATGATATGCATGCCTCCTGTGGGTAAAGAATTTTTCCACTGTTTGTGACCTGCTATATTCTCTAACGTCCCTATCCTGCATTTAAATGCACTTAAAAATCACGGAGGGCCCTTGTCTTTGATTTGGGGAAATTGGCCTCAAGATCGGTTTTCGGTGATAGTCAGATTTTTACTTGAAAGGGCCGCTCGCCCGGAAAACAGGGGGGGGGGGGGCGGCAAAAGGCGAGAGGAGGGGAAACAGGGGAGGGAAAAAGACAGAAAAGGGGGGGCAAGGAAGGACGCCGGAAGGGAAACACAAACGGGGCACAGGGAAGGGCAAATTACGTCATGTACCCTTTGATGCAAATACAAAATAGTACTGTGTAAAAGAGTTAGTCATTTATAATTCAAACGTAAAAAAGTGCTAAATTTTCAAGTGAAATCTAAGTTTAGTTCATATTTTTGGACGCTTACAGTTTCGAATGTTAAATATTCAAATTAGATCTAAAAATGGACCTTCGCGTATTTGCCACAAAAGAGATTAAGACATGTGCAAGTCGAGGGGAACTACCAATTGCATTTTAGAAACATCATTTCAAAATTATAAAAGCTTGGCACATTCCCAATCCGCCATCCCAAGTTAAATGTATCGACTAGGATTAGGTTCCAGTATCATGACATCAATACTCCGTAAAATATCCTGATTTATGTGATAAAAATAAGTGTATATTTTCCAAAAGTGAAATGGTGGACTCCTTCATCTCTTCTCTATGTTCATTTTTCTTGTGTCTAAATGGTATTTATGATCTTATAATTATAAAACCATAAAAAAAATAAAAAAAATAGGTTTATTTTTTTTGGATCGGGACAAACAGACATTGTAACTAATCGACGGATTTTGTTTATAGTCCTTTTTTAAAATGACTAAGGCTTTAAACTCAGTCATAGGGTTAAACATAAAAGACCTAATTTGTGTGCTATATGCTAAAAATGCATTGTATTTTGACTAAACAGTGATAGTGAAATTATACTTCTACTAGCGGGAGGCCCCGCGCTTCGCGCGGGCTCCCGCTAGCTGAGTAAACGGGGGCGATCACTGAAACAGGAGCGGTCCTGAACAGAAGCGATCACTGAAGAGGTGACGGCACAGTGGCTACACGCCACAAGCATACAAGGCTAGATGTCGATAATTTGGCATTGGTTCGCATGTTCTACCTAGACCCCCCCCTCTAGTCGCAACATTTCTCGTATTAGTAACCGGTTTAATAGCTCAGTTCTCGAAGTTCCCATCACATTCATATATGTAACTATATTGAGGCCTAGTTACAGATTTCTAAATCATAAAAAACGTCAATATTTCACATCCTATAGATTTAAGATTTTTCTTCTCAAAAAACTAACAGGTGGCTTATAAACCGTAGGTACGTCATCCACAACCAAAGGTGTTATTGACCAGTTTTCTATCCCCTAGATTTTTTTTACCACAATTTTCGTATACTTCCGGATTCTGTTACATTCCTTATCCTCTAACTCCCCAAACTCCGTTTATAGTTCCTTCATCCGGTATAGTTATGAAGACTCCAATCGAGGTCACATTATTCATATTGTAAACTTTTTTCATAACTTGCCAGTTATCGGATTTTTCGTCATATCCGATCCTGTATGCTCCATTGTGAGTTTCCATTTTTTAGATAATAAAACGTCAATCTTTCATCCCGTATAACTTTCGATACAGTTAACTTTTTGTTCTCAAAAGTATACCCGTGTGCTAACCCGTACTTCCCGTCACCTCCCTCTTTTTGCTGGTGGAAAGACCAGCCCAGTTTAGTATGAGCAAATCCGTTAACTGCTGGACGACCAGTGGCCGTTTTGAAAGTTGTTGCCTATGACGCTCTTTACGTTCTGGACCAATTAAAAGAAACACATATTAGCCTCCTCCTGAAAAGCTTACAGCTGGTCGGGCCGTGCGTGATCGAGGCAAGGGAAAAAAGGATGTTACGGATACTATAATCGTTTTACTTATAAAACCATGAAAGAAGTAACTCTTCAAAACAATTACAAACCGTCAGTGCCAAGCACCACTTTGAATTTTAGAACAGAGTATTTAAAAGTTCTAAGGTATAGTCGATCTGGCATCATAATTTGTGTCCGTGGGCGTTATAGGGGTGATTGGTTTGAACACTGTCAAGGCTGGCCGATTCGGTCCCAAACCAGTTGGCCCATGCGAATTCGGACTAAATATCAATTCGGTCCCAGTCAGTTCGGTATCACGGCAATTCGGCCCACAGTAATTCGGTCCCATAGGAAAAGAGTGAACCCCGTCTTCCAAGCCTTTTTTTGAAACACGGTTACCAAGAGGGGGGTGGTTACAACCCCCCGGCGAGAATTCGTTATAAAAGCAACGAGGCTTATGATTTGGATACCAATGGATAACTATCGTCCTCTCTTTCCATTGCTACCAAAATAAGTACTAACCAATACTAGTATGGATTACAATGAAGTCTTAAGTTCCACGAATCGGCAAAATTGGCATTTCCGCAAAAAAAAATAGGCGAAAATCCAATTTTTGCGCTACAAAAGGTAGGAATATAGGATTTTCAGAGGTTTCAGCCTAAAATGATGGCTTGACTAGGTGTTACATAAACATTAGAGTTTTGAGCCAAACGGTGCATAATATTTTCAAAAATGTACCATAAAAATAATTTCTTGGGTGGCAACCACCACCCCATACCCTTCGACTTTGTAGGAAATTTTACCCTAAACCCCGGTGAAGGTGCTACCTTCACCATTTTTTAGCGAAAAGGACCGGAAGGATGAGGACAATGATTACCTGGGAAAGATTTGTACGAAAGCTTTGGCATTTTAGCGACCGGAAAGCAAAGTTCACTAAGGGGGGGGGGGTGGTAACCACCCCCATCTGGTAAGGGACGAGGGTTAAACCATAAGGCGTGGGACCAATTAAACACATTGGCCTAACATTTTTATTCCGAATCATGATCATACTTAATACGATATTTAACTTGTTGATATAATGTAAAAACAATCCTTGA
Organism: Ophioderma brevispina; assembly: GCA_023653785.1. NCBI lineage: Eukaryota > Metazoa > Echinodermata > Ophiuroidea > Amphilepidida > Ophiodermatidae > Ophioderma > Ophioderma brevispina. The sequence continues at coordinate 16,853 of JAMKCH010043769.1, read as the reverse complement.
GTATCATTATAGTAGACACACCTCATGGAAAAAAAACCCAGCCTCCGCAATTGAGATTAATTTTAGGCGTGTTTAGTCTATTTTACCCAGTCGTTTTGCAAAATTATAATTAACTGTTTTTTTATGCTAAATTAAATATTTTAAGCATGGGAATCTATAAATAAAGAAAAACAATTTATGTCCATTTGTAGTCAATTGCATTAATCATCTTACCTTATTGGCCTGTCTTATTGGAAAGGAACGAGGGACAGTATAACAGGATTGAATTAGTGGCGAATTGCAAAAAACAGGATTATATTTGTCATGCATTTGTGGACAAAAAAATGTAACATATACAATTTAGAGGATTAGTATTTATTGGCGTTTTGTTCTACACTTTTAACAGCATGGTACACGCGGAAGCTGTTCATCCACAATAGGGGAAAACGCAAAAAACAAAAAAACATGACAGAAAATAATTTATATGAAACAATAACTGGTAACATTTCTTTGGGTGGTAAATGACTGTCCGTCGTATTTATGTGTACTAATACGACTGTATTAGGAATACATTTTAATCGATCACCCAAAAATTTAGAATACGTACTTTCAGGTGCTATAGTTCCGTATATAGTGCTTACTCTAGTCTACTGTGAAAGGCCCCTTGTGATTCAACGAGCTCACATAAGATAGCAAATTGGTATTGTAACCAGTATTGTAATACGACTGAAACAACAAAGGAGATGATAATAAATAGATGAAAGCCCAGGTAAAAATTCTATACAGCATTTTTTTGACCCACTAGCCAACTCTCAAAGAAAAAATTTTCCTCAGATTGGGAGTGATCCGCAATAGGGGGCCTATATAAGTTGTGCTGCTAAAACAAAAAACAAGGGGAAAACGGACTACATTTCAAATGTGCACAAAGTATGCAGAAAGAAAAGTAGAAAGGCAACCGACTCACCAAAATGACAAACATCAGATTAAAATTGAAACGTGTGTTTCATTGGGGTCCGAATTGGCATGGGGATACAATGGACGGATTGAGGCCCATTGGTGAATTATTTTACTGAGGGACCAAATGTACGGTGTTTACATTGGGACCGAATTGCATTTGGATCGAATTGATTGGGGGGACCGAATTGACATCGAGAGACCCAAATTGACTGAGTGAATTGGCAACGGACCGAACGGACTGGGACCAAAAAACGTAAACCGGCTGCAATTATTTACCGTTAGTATTTGTGAAAGGTTTAAACAATATTTGGGACTATCATGGAGATGAAAGAAGGTCATTTCATGACGGAAAGATTTAGTATTCTGCCACGGCACGATTCGGCAACGTTAAGGAATAAAACCGCCAATGTTAGAGGTGCCGAATTTTAAGTAGGTGGCAGAATAATAAATTCATTCCCTAATAAACTTAAACTAGTCCAGAACCTTTTCTGCGGTAGATCTGATTTATGTAATTTTTTTGGATTGGTGTTTTGATCGCATTTTTTGATTTGTGTCACGCCACGTGTGTTTTCAATTAAGAAGACCATGAGATGCCTCTTTTCTGGACGGTACAGTTTCTCGAAATGGGGCAAAATTTGGAAACAATAACTTATTAGTCCAATTGGCAAACCGTTTATGCAGTGGATTGATTATGTAATTTTTTTGGGATGGTTTTTATCCCTTTTTTGATCAAAAAAACCCAATGTATGCAAAAGGTAAACAAACCAAATAGAAGTAGAAAATGAAATAAGTTGTTAGGCATTTCTGTGAAATTGTACGGACCATGATGTGTCGGCCTTGATTTTGGTAGACTGACTCGGCTACCATGCCAGTATATGTGATGCAAACGAGTACTGTAAGAAAATGATAAATGGTGTAGAACTAGAAACGATCGGGAAATAACCAAATTGGTCCATAAACTATTAACTACTAAGAAAGTTCACACCTGTTGTTTACAAGGCAAGGGACTCAGCTAGGCAAAAAAAAAAAAATATTGGCGCGTACTTGACGCCCCTAAACTTAGGCACGACACTACATTTTAACAAACAAAAACAAAAGCTCATTCAAATGGAAGTACATGACTCGTGAGTAGCTGCCATCTCAGCTATGTAGAGCCTTGTCAATTGTTACTTAGGAGTTCGGTTGGGCAACTTGTGACTTTATTACATGTGACAATTAAGTGAGCAGAGAGTGCAAACCGTGTAACGGTAGTTTCAAAGACACCAAAAAACAGTCGAAATATTAACGTGTAATTTGAACTTAAAAATGATCTACAAAAGGAACACAAAATTCATAAAATCAGTCGTGCAGGTGCCCCTTTTGATGTGACCCATACATTTTTCAATAACCGACAAGCTATACTAGCTTCAGCTAGTCTTGTTTCCTTCTATCTCCTCAAACTTCCCGTATAAGTTTCTCGAAAAGCGGATCACCTAATCCATTCGTGAATCACAACAAAATAACCCGGGAGTAACAGGACATTTTGTAACACCTCTCAAGTACAAAAGGTTATAGAGTGATGATTGAATATGTTGACAGACAGACAAGGACCCTAAACGTGATCTTCAGTGCAGGCAAATGGTGCCTTAAGAGAGGGGGGTTAGACAAGTTGTACCGGGTCAAATTTTTAAATTTGATGTAATCAGTGAGAAAAGCCTATACCATGTTAGTTGTCTAATCACAAAGGATTCCGGAACAAAGGTATAGTGGTCTGATCTAACCGTAAAGTTGCGAGTTCTGGCTAACAAACCGCAAACTCACTAAAAAGGAGGTCCATTTCAGTTGTCAGGGGTCAACTTGTACAGTTGCTCGCGGTAGCGAAAAAAATGGCTGCAACTTCATTGGATGGAGTTCATAGGATTCTAAACAAGGACGGTTGGGAGGGGGAAAAGTGCGGAGGGTACCGAGGGCGGGGGCACAGAAGGGTAACGCCAGGGTCAGGGCAAGGGCAGGCGGGACCTGGGGCCCCCCGACTGGAGAAGCAAGCAGGTGAAAAAGGAACCGGAGGAACGCCAAAGGCGGGAAACGCGAGGAGTAACGAGCCAAGGTAAAGTCGAGCAAGGGATAGAGAGAGAGAGAGCGGGAAAAACGAAATATATAGAGAGTAGGCCGACGAATCATACCTGTCATGTATATTATATGAGAGACAATGACTATAGATATATATTCTTGATCAGAATATATTATATATTATACTATAACATATAGTCTAGTTATATATTACGTCCGTGTCTATATATATTTCGTGATATATACTATTATAGTTTTTGTTATATTATTCATCGTATACATAATGTATCACGCAGTTATTAAATTACCATTGGTGTCACATGCCTTATATTCATTTGTTGTTTTAATATTATTTTAGTTATGTAGTGCCCCTGGGCGAAAAGCTCGGCACTAAAAAGCAAACTGGGATTATTGACCAAATATATTTCCTTTGCTACCAAGGGACTTTTAAAAAGCTTTTGATAAAGTTTCACATGAATTGAAAAAAAGAGTTATGCGTGCGATGAATAACCAAAATTATCTCTCATCACATCGAAGAAAATGTATAATTGTTTTCTTATTGTTCTATCAGACACGAGTTGATTAAAAACAAAGGCTTCATATTGATATATTGTCGGAAGTTTCTAAAACTGGCGGAAATGGAACATTAAAAGTCAGGGGTGTGTTCTTCCAAACCAATTTTACAAGAAGACCTCAAAAGCGCGACTACCTGGCGAGCATTGGATGGCAATTGCTATGTGGCAGGTATATTTTTGGACGATTATATAACTCGCCCTACTGGAATACTGGGAAGACGCCAAGGGTTGCCTTGGGGTCTTTGGGGGACGTGGGTACAATTTTCACAAAATACGGGGCTTTGGGTGAAATTAAATAAACAAAAAATAAAAGGGGACGGTATTTGGGTGACAAAGATGCTGAAAATGATGGTCTTAACAGCCTTATACGCGTGGCTTCAAAGATGGAGATTGGGCTCCCACTGTGAGAGGGCGATGTCTTTCTAAGGCATCATGAGGAAGTCGGAATTAAGGGCCTGTGTGAAGACAAATATCGACAAATCCGATCAAAATTATAAAATGATCAGAAAATTGGAATGCAAAAACGGTGTCGAAGTTGGTTATAGCCGCCGGTCTCATAGTCATCTACAACGGTGAAGAATAGAGAATTTAGATCCAGTTGACTTCTCACGCAACACGATCATTTGTACTATGGATATATCTCTGTTTTCAACGGTGGAAAGCAGAATAGTCTGGAGGGAGCCACAGTCCGGGCTCCATAGACGATAAAGGAATAAAGCGTGAAAATTAATGTTACGTGAAAAAGTCAACTGAATCGATTGCCCTATTGTTCACCATTGTTCCCGGGGAGACTGATGAGAAATGATATTTTGTATAAAAGTTTAAAGTATTGTCATCATGGTATTTAACTTTCATAGTGCTAATTTTTCATCATTACAGAACCATGAATCTCTGACTGCGAAAATTATGGGGAGCCGTCCTTTTGGATGTTGTACTTTGGGGGTGTATATACTGCAACACCGCTCTGTGTTTGGCGTCATTTGTAAATTCTGTACTTGTTTGGTTACCATTGTTTGGTGGTTCTGTCTGGTAGTCACGATGCACATATGCTATCCACAAGGGACACAGTTCAGTGGGTTATACTTGAACACGTATGACATGAACTTAAATTTGTGTGACTCTGGTATCATATATCATACCCAAAAAACAGGGTGTAGTTTCTAAAATGCACAGAGTTGAAGGCAAGTTACTGAACATGCCATGGAAATGAGACTTTAATGTCTAATAGTGTATCTATTGCACGTGGTACACGTATCCATTGACTTGAACCCTAATTTGTATCACTTAGAGGGGCACTACCCGATCCCAGCCCGGACAATCACCTTTCCCACCCATTGAATCAAACTCAGATTTTAGTTACATTAGAAACCTGTATTTTTCTTATCTCACTGTAAAATAGCGTGATGAATTCGAATCCATTATGATGATTATGCCTACAAAATATGGTTGTTTAAGGTAACACGGAAAATCGCTTGATTACAAAGGGTGTACTTTGAGGTATGTCGGTGATGGCCCTTTCCTATGGAAAGAAAGAAAAAATATATGTTGTAGTGGGTGGGGTATTTTTAAAAATTACTTAAAAAAAAAAAAAAAAAAAAAAAAAAAAAAAAAAAAAAAAAACATACATTTTTTGGTAAACAAAGTGACACAAAATTTCCACCTAATTGGACTACGAAAATGTATTTGCTATCCCGGGGGATCAGGCTTCATAGACAATGGGGTATCATCCCGTGTCCAAGAATCCACGAAAAAGGGTAGTTTTTTCAGGACCAGGCACTTTACGGACGTAAACGTGAAAAGGGTCTTAAAAATCCCCCCAAAATCAAGAAAAAGGGTTATATTTTCTAAATGAGGAATTAGGGGGGGGGGGATCATTAAAAAAAATAAAACATTAAAAAAAAATTAAAAAGTGTCGGAAGGTCTATCCTTGCCTCAATCTGTGCTTCAAATCCCTCAATTCCAAATTTTACCCGCCTACGCGCGGTAAAGAAACCATACACATCATTTTTAGTATGAGAAATGACGGGTCCTGGTGTGTTGCCTGATTATGTCGCTATACGAAAATTGTTCTATATCACTTACCCATGAAACTGACAAGGTTTTATGCAATAAAAATCATAATTTATTTAAATGTCGCAATTCTAGGTTTTTAATTTTCTTAAAATAACTTTTGGGACAGAATGTGGGTTAATAATTGCGCGGATTCGGCAATTTTCAGGAAAATGCCGTTTATCGCGCGCGCAAATGCGGCAATAAATCCGAAATAAAGTTCTCTAAATGCGAATTCTACCCGGAGACTTTAGACCCATAGGAAATGTCGTGAAAACTAAATACCTCGAGGTTTTTCCGCGACCCACCCCTTGCGCTTACGAACTCTCCATGAACACCTTCAATTTTTGAGAGTTCAAATAAAAACTTAAAGCATGAACTATTTTTACTGTTGATACCGTTTGATCATTGACCTTATATGCATTTTAAAGTGAACCCACTTACAAGTATCATTTTTTTTGTTATCAAATTTGCATGAGAAATGTAGTTCGGAAAGCAAACATTGCTTGGCATGGTTCGCGTTTCGCGCGCGCGCGCGCGGAGAGAGAGAGAGAGGCGGCACCCCTCCCCCACGCAACTTACTATATGAATTCTCTGTGACACTTTAACCCATTAAGTCTGTTTTACTTTTTATAAGCCCATTTTACCCATACCTATATTTTGCTATAGTGATCACTTACAAAGTTCAATATTTCTATCAATTTCGCATGAAAATGTTACGTTGGGAAAGTGAAGATTGTTGTAGCGCAAGGCCGCTCAGCAGCGATAGCGTTAGACTTTTTCGACTGTCGTGCCCGCCGGTCATGTGAATTGTTGGATACGCCCATGGCTCAAAGCATTGCCCTTTTAAATACCTTTCATCGGATACATATCCTGGCTGAAAAATAAACTTTCCCCAGATATTTTGACTACACCAGCACAGACAAGCTTCTCTGGTGTCCAAAAGAATTATGTGTTTTGGGTTTTTACGTATAAAGGGGTAATATAGCAACTGACTATCTTGCTTAGGGTAGGAGAAAGACAAGACTTGTTAAGGGTATGCAAATTGCGCTACTGCTACTTGTTTAGGGGCGCAAATTCAATCAAGTACTTGTTTAGGTAGCTAATTGCGCGGACTGTTACGTGTTTAGGGGTGAAAATGCAGCTTCGAAATATACGTATTAGGGTGCTTTTTGTGATGCTTGGACACGATGATACCCCCTTGTCATTGAGAAGTGGCCCCCGGGATGGCTATGAGGCATTACCAATATGGGATGCAAGAAGAGCTTTTGTATACAGCGTTATACTCGTTACATGACACAAATATCAGGTTTGACTTAAAGTTCATGATATACTTCCAGTCGCAGCGAGCGATGGCCGTGCGTAACACCGGATGGATCCAAGATCAAGCGTTATGCATGCTCACGAGAAGAAATCGGTCGCTGCGACTGGGATATATAATGGGCTAGCGTAAGAGGCAGTTATAACATTGAATATATCAATGTAATTGATTTTCTCATTTTTTTTCAAAATAGGCGCTGCTCATCCTATTGAATCGCATGAAACACCCTTTGCAAATTATGTTTTAATTAAGAGACACTGGCACATTTGAAAAAATAGTGCGCCCTCAAGATGTTCAAAATCGATATATTTGCATGGTTGTAAAGCTTTTATAACAAAAGCCCTCACCCGAAATGATTAAGACCACATCAGCTTCCTTATGGGTAAACAGAACGATTTTGTAAATTTACCGTCGCCGGCGACGTTAAAAATTCAGCAGACGACGAAAATGGCGTTTAACACAAGAACCCTCACGCCGTATGCATGTTTCCCACGATATGAACACTGTTTGACCGGTCTACATAACCTTTGTGGTTTAAATCAGTGAGTAGAGTCAAAAATATTGTTGATTACCACATTTTGATTAAAGTTATGGAAAACTTAAAAGTTGGCCTACAAATTACCTGATGTCTTTATCCTCATATCAATGTCCTTATCTGTTTTTGGGTATTTATTTTTATATGTCAAAATATCTTGTTTTCCAATGGCTAGACTATCATTGAGAGCAAATTGAAGAAATTCATATTTTGTGAAAATGTGCAGTCTGCCGCTTTAAGTTACAGTCTCAATTTGTTGGTCGGTTGTTATTGCTTAGAAATTCTGTATTTCTGAAAACATTTAAAAACTATTACAAATGCCATTCTTGGATGATTTTATTCAGGGAATGGGTAATGGATGGCGTCGTATTTTTCAGTTGACTAATCTATTCTACATATTTTCGAGACATATAAACAACGCATTTTCGTTCGTTAATGTCGGTGGGGGGAAATAGGCATGTGATATGTCCGGCCCAGTTTGACTTCTAATCCTTGCAATATGATGGAGAGGAGGCACTTCTGTGGCTTGGTGCATCATACGCGACCATCATGGCTGTGGTGCTCTGCTGCGCCCGATTGTCCATGGACACCAAATCGATAATTCAATTAGACCGGAAACTACATTCATATCCAACAGAGAAGACGGGTCCTTTAATTTTTCTCACCGGTCGTGGTTAACAAAGAATGTGGAAAGAAATGATTAGATACTGCCATTTCTCTTCAGGAACATCTATTAATGAGTGTCGTTTCTAGAAGCGGAATTATTTTCTGGGTTATATTCACCGGAATGGGTGATGGGTGATATTTCTGGTCCCGCATGCCATTAGATAAGGAATCTATCTTCTTCCAATTGGGCGTCCTTCCTTTTTTCAGCGGTTTGCATAGCGAAGTGCTGTTGGTCGGGCTTCTCATGGGTCCCAGTTATTCAAAATGGGTACGTCTGCATACAAACTATATACTTTTATCAATTTGTATGCTGTGGCATTCTTCTTGGATTTTTGGGCCGCACAGTTTTGGATACTCGCAATACTTTCATTCATTAACGGTCTTGCTTCTGGGACGTTGATTATGCTCAGTTTTGAGCTTCAGGCAGAAGAAAATCCTTGGCGAGGAGTTGCGTTGTGGGTTACAGTGTATCTACAGTGGTATATCCGATTGGAGATATCATGGCGGGGTTGTTGTATTGGGTAAGATAGATTATAGTATTTTCTTTAAATTCCAAAAACAAACGCCAATCTCAGAATAATAAAATACCATGACAATTATAACCACGCCGCGAATATTATGTATTGTTATGCCGACTTTCTGTTGCAAGACAAGTAGATAAGAAAAACAAGTCAAAAAGATACAAACCCGGGGATGCAAAAACAAACAAGCAAACAAGCAAACAAAAACAAATCCCAGAAGAATATTTCGGAGTTATGAGCGAGTTGGAGCGAAGCTCTTGTAACAAAAACACGTGGGTACTATTGAAGAGGAAGAGATCACTCTAGGCGTTCAACACGTATCTTTTTGTTGCGTAAGAATATTCAACAATGGGCGGCGCCATTGTGAAGTGCGGAACTGGGAATCTCGTAGAATTCCAAATAACAAGTAGGTCATGCAGGCCCAACCGAAACCCGCGCACCCCGGGGATTTTTGGAGAACACTATTTTTGGAAACCTGATACATATAGCTATCAATATCGGTTGTCGCAAACATCCCTAATCTGGGTTAAAAGAGTGAGGGCGCTTTTTTCAATGGCGGCCACTTTCAAGTAATGACCTTTTGAATTATCTTAATTTTGATTTAAATTCATGCACTATGGGACTACTTAGTCGCACCAAAACACACCACAAGGAATAGTGTGATCACCTTTTGGCATGCTAACTCATGCCTCGCTATAGAGGGCGTCATATTCAAATGCCACCAAAACAATGAAACACCGTGTTATTACCACACTTAATGCCTCTTTAAAGGAAAAATGCCGTTGTTGTCACCTAATTATATTAACTTGTCAGGCACCAGTGGATTAGTTTGTGGTAAAGTAAACACTTAAAATATGAAGTAGTTAGCCTTTCAGGGTATATAGAGAGGGCCGCTTATGTAAACATAATTCTATAACTTACTATACACTAGACCACAACCACAGCCGTTTTGTACACGGATTACCAAGGGAGGGTGGGGGTTCCATGGAATCGTTACAACGGCACCGAATGCTTATGATTTTGTACCAATGGATAGCTATGATCTTCCTTTCCATTTGATACCAAATAAGTACCAACATGACCTAGTATGGCGGTAACAATGACGTCATCAAATCCGGGAGTCGGCAAATGGTCACTTTTCTACAAGAAAAATAGGCGAAAATTTTCCTAATTTTACGCTATTAAAAGGTAAGAATAGCAGATTTTCATTTGCGGTTTTCCGCTCTTAAATGATGCAAAGAACTAGTTTACATAAGTTTTAGAGCCATTCTGTGAACAATATTTTCAAAAACCACCCTAAAAATATACCTCAGGGTCCGGCAACCACCCCTCCCCCTACCCTTAGAATTTGACGGCATACCCTAACCCCGGTGAAGGTGCTACCTCACATTTTTTTTCGCTAAAGTGACCAGAGAAGGATGAGAGAGAGCGATTACTTAGAAGATTTTACGCAAGCTTTTTTGGCACTTTAGCGAACCGGAGCAAAGTCACTAGGGGGGGAGGGGGGTATTTTTGTTGTATGTAAACGGCAGCATTTAGTGCATCTGCTTCAAGGATAATGAGATAACTGTGATCTCTCCGAATGCACTCATCTCAAACATGCTATTTAATCAAGAGCTTCCACATAGTTCATCTGCCTTCATGATTGTGATGGTAAAAAAACGAAAGCGCTCCGGATGCGTTGAAATGCTAAATCCAAAAGCTCCTGGGGCTCCGCCCCTGGGACACCTGCCACGTTCAGCATAGTCCCATCTGCTTCAAGATAATGATATAACTGAGAGCTCTCCGAAGGCACTAAACATACTAAAACTGAGAGGTTTCCGGGGGCTCCGGACCTTGACCACCAATCCAGGGGCAGTAATTAGTTTCATCGCTTCAAGATTTAAGAGAAACTGTGAATCTCCGCGAAGGCACTCAAACATGTATTTAACTTCAAGAGCTTCCACAGGGCTCCAACCTGGACAGGGGCAGTATAGTTCATTGCTTCATGATTGTTGTGAGATACCCGAGAGCTCTCCGGATGAGCTGAAACATGCTAAACCAAGAGGCTTCTGGGGGCTCCCCCCTGGACCCCGGCAACGTTCAGACATAGTTTCTGCTTCAAGAATAAGGGACATAACCACCTAAGAGCTTCCGCCCGGTCTCTCCCCTGACCCCCACAAGGGGGCTTGCTTTTCCCCATTACCCTGTTGCCCGCAGGCCCTGAGATCGACGGGCGCTTGCCCTTGTGTGCTTATGTGGGAGTATGCTGCCATGTATGGGAGGGGTCAGGCCAAACGCTTGCCGTCGTTGGATGCCTCCTGTTGGCTTGTCTTCGGCCAGCGCCAGGGAACAACGTCTACTTGCAGCAGCGTGCATGCATTGTGTATAATGCCAAGGAATATGGTTTGGAGCACCATGTGTTTGGACAGAGCCAGCTGTGACAAGCCATTAGTCCGGTCCGGAGTAAGTAGTTTCTTAGGCAAGTCCGGTCCTTGAATTGAAAATAGTCTCTAAGGAGTTTGGGGGAGTTGCTTGTGGAAAGAAAACTTGCTGTCAACCAGTGGCATCTATTTGTATTGAGCCTGGTGAGTATCTTCCGCCTGGGGCTTGCTTCTCGTGGACTGAGTGGCGGTGTCGCAGCTGATTGAGATCCAGATTCGGCCGATCAAAGGTTTCCATGCAGAAGTGAGTCTCCCTGGAAGCAGATCATAACACTGGAGCATCTCTTAATCTGCTCAATGTTGGTGCAACAATGCAAGGACAAGGACCTTACAAGAATCAGTGAAGCAGCCAGAATTGTACCCAACTCTGGTTAGATACACATTTGAGAACCACTGTGTTTGGATACGATGAGAGAATTTCCCAATTTTAAGATCATTGGTATTGTTCAATTGGCGATTTTTTACGCAATGCTGTTTCCATGGTATACGAGCTTAAATGCAGATCCTTTGATTCGGAAATTACTTCTCTTTCCTCACGTATTCTTGAGTGATAATATTCTTAAGGTTTCTTCTTCTGTATCAGATTATTCTCCTTAAGATTATATCAGACAACTCTTGTGGCATCAACTCTCCTATGGCCACTTGTATCTCGTGCACCATCATTTAAACTTCCAACATTGATCATCTGGGGAGGAATTCTGGCTCTGCCAAATCTGCCTGGTACCAAATCCGGGTTTAATAATTGGTCACTGGTGGTGCCTCCGAAACAAGTATCTCATACAAGTGCTCTGGCAAATCTGTCGACCTACAAGGCTTAGGAAAGCATAGACACACTTGTCCGTTTCACTTAACCCCTGTCTACCTGAGCCACTTTTGTAATAAACTCCCGACCCCCCTCCGTGATTTTCGGTACTGAAAATCCGATTACTGTACACTTTGGTACCACAGGGTAGCTTAGAGTTTATTATTTCCATTGCGTATCAAAATAGTACCAGCATCCCCCTTTGACGTTCGCTTTGGGGGGGGGGGTGGGGGGGGAGGTCATATGTTGAGGAAAAATGAAATACATGTATGAATATTAGGGTGGAAAAATGTATTCGTCATTTAGCGACTCACTCAAAAACCATTATATACCACTAAAATGCTTCTTTTAATGTTAAAACTAGGCATTTTCATCACTAGAGCCAAACCGATGAAAATTGGATTTTCCTAACATTTTGGCCGAAAAAATGAATTTTACCTATGTGGGTTCTTATGGAAATTGACAATTTTGCTCATATGCGAACTTTCTGACGTCATTGTGCCGTAATTCGGCATGTTGGTACTCATTTTTGTATTTCAAAGGGGAAAGAGGAGGATCTAGCTATCTATTGGTTATCAAAATCCCAAGTGCCGCGATCTTCCTGTGTTGTGCTAGGCAGGTTGGTACCTTCTCTCCCGAAGGGGGGTGGTTGATTTTGGGCAGCCATTTTGAAAAAAGAGCTTCACGGTTTAACCCAGGGTGGGATTTTTGCAGACAACATGAATTCAGATGCTTATGGTATAAGCTTAACAAAAATGGGTGTCTCCAAAAATCCCCGGGGGGGGGGGGGGGGTGCAGGGTCATGGTTATAGCCCGTAGTTAAAGGAGCAAACGCCCGTGTTATTGAAATACGCAAGCCTGCGACGTACGCGATTTCTTCAATCTCGCGTTCGTTCTTGCTGTGCTCAAACCATCCTAGGTGTCCCTATAAAAAAAATCGTGCGGTCATGATTATGTTACCGGTATTATTCCCCAAATGTTCCATTGCTGATCGGGCTGATTTTTTGCTGCAATAATTGTGCGAAAACCAATAGATGGAGAATACCTTGCTTAAAAAGATTGCTGAATTCCTAATGCACAGAAAGTTTCTTGATGGCATTCGTTGGGTGTTTCCCTCGCTATATGCACGAACGCAAATACTCGCGTGGGGTTCTTGATGAAATTGCATATGAATGTATAAGACTTCCAATATGCGATATGATTGGCCCGGAGGTTCCGAAATTGATCATTATAATACTGTGAATGGGTCATCGGACTCGGAATGCTGGTTACACTGTTTCATAGGAAGGTAATCCAGGTAATAAACTAACTATTTCCTGCCACACTTAGTGTTTTTATATGCATATTAACCATATTCTTTCAAATAAGCTTGTAGGTCACCCGGTTTGGCCTTTAAGTGAAAAGCAGCGAGAGAACAAAAAAATGTTGGTAGGTGCAAGTTTTTTAGCTTTTCAATCCAAAATAAGATGTACATCCATATTAACTACTTTAATGTAGGAGCAAAAACATCAGTAGTGAAAAAAATTTAGGGTATTTGAGGAGAATTGTCATACCGTCTCCCGTAATAGGACATACAGCGATGACGACTCAAAAATATACATCTACAGCTGATTGTTGTTTATCCCGTACCGAATCACAGAACGCGCACTCCTGTCTGTGTTTGATGTGTCCCCCTGCACGGTCATGGTGCCAATATTACGGCGTATAGATCTGGGGAATATACGTGGAACGGTTTTTTGATTTCAAGTTTTTGATACGCACTATAGAAAATTACAGAATCAGATAAATAAAACGTACTGCCTTTCATTTAATCCACGGATTTCCAGCACACCACTTGCATGTTATGTTAGCACACTCTCTGCCAGTCAACCAACACATCCCCCCCCCTAGACTTTTACTGATTTTTGATGTTTCGGCTCAGCAATCGTGGTTATCCCTTTCACATCAAAATTTGGCATCCAAAATACCCAACTCTTACTAAATTGGCAAAATGTAATTTTCGTTTGTAAATGCAACCCAAAAACGCTCTGAACTTCTCCATTTTAGTTACAAACAATGACAGAGTAAAATTTGGTCTAGTGGAAAAACGAAGGACTCATTGATCCTTGACCGTTAAAAATTGTGAGTTCGAAGGCCCCACTGTGGTCAACGATTTTGGGTCACGGGCAGTACTTAATTCAATAACTAGTCGACCTAAGCGAAATTGGGGAAAGATCGTTATGGCTAGGCCGAAGCGAAATGACTTGTTGACGAGAAGGCCGGGCGTAATAATAAATAGCGGTTGCCGCGCTTCGCGCGGGAAACCGATAGCTGCCCCTAAACGGGTTGACACTATTCCCATGATGCAAAAAAACTTTCAGCGACTTAGGCCTACAATATTTTCAAAGCCTGCAGCCATCTCCTTTATTTGCCTTTTCGCTGTCAACAAATCAACGCTTCACGATGCTCAAGCTGCTCAAAGTGTTAAGTCAACAGCTATCAAGATTTCCCCCCAACATTAACTATAATGAGCCAGGAGAAAATTTATGCCAATGGGCAGCTCTAAGAACCCCCACTCCCAAAAGACCCCCTCAGTGCGTTGCTGGGGGTCGGAGGAAAGGGCACTAAGAACTTAGTCAATCATGGGGGGGGGGGGGGGAATGCGGAGGGGGAGGTATGCAGAGTAGGCCACCCCCTTGGAAGAGAAGAACATTCGGCAAAATCGGAAAATTTGAGGCAAAATCGGTTTGGAGCGACCATCCGATCAGCGACAATTATAATATGTTATCCAAAACCATCTCCTTTACTGCCTTTTCGCCTGTCACAGGGGGGAAAGCAGCCAATTATTTATGGGCAAATTGGCTGCAATGATTCAAACAATTAAAACGTAATGAGATAATCATGATTGATCGAGGCAGGGCAGTACGCCAGAGATTGAGGGGTGCGGACCAGGGGCAAACCAGTGGCCCCCCAAACCACAAATGAGATGGGGAGAAAATGGGAAGGTAAAAAAGGGGGAAGAAGATTGGAAAAGGAGAAAGAAAAAAAGAGGGCAAGAGAGAAGAAAGGGAAAAAAGATGAGAAAAAAGAGGGAAGAAGAGGAAGAGAAGGGAAAGGAGAAAAGTAAGAGGGAAAAAAGAGAATGGAAAAGGAGAAGAGGGAAAAAAAGAAAAGGAAAAAAAAGGACGGAGAATTAAGGAGAAGATGAAAGGGAAAGGAAATATTTATGTGGGTTCAAATGAATTTTGTGAAATTTGTGCTCTAAGATGGCAAATTCCAGGAGCTTCGGGAGCTCCGCCCTGGACCCCACCAGGGGCCCTAAGGCGGACCAATGGACCCCACCCGTATCGCTTTCAAGCAAGACGCCTGCACATTAATCATCCCCAAATCGGGAGAAACCTCTTGAGAGCCTTGAAAACGTGTTCTCTGAAAGACTACTTTTTTACCTTCTAAGATGGCAAAACCCAGGAGCTTCGGGGCTTCGCCACTGGCCACCCACGCCGGGGATGCGCCCTAGACCCCCCAGGGGCTCTAAATGGGGCCTGGACCCCAACCGCGTAGGCCTTCGAGGCAAAAATGCTCGCACATTGCATCGGGAAATCTCTTGAGGCTTGGGTCCCAGGGACCCCTGCGGGACCTCGAAAAGTGTACTTTTTTGGGTACCTAGTGGATCCCCCCCCCCATGTCCTTTTTGGACTTTTTGAACATCTCAATCACCAAACAATGGGCTTTCTTGGTCAACATTTCTCTCCATTTTGGGCCTTTTCGGAACAATTACGCAAGTGACCTTTTGTGGAATTTAAGATGAGACCACCCCCCCCCCCTGCCCACTCGCCTGGCTCGAGAAAGCATGTCCATTTTTCGGATTGAAGAAATTTTGACTAAGTTTCCAATAATTTTTTTAGACCATTTTGGGCTTCCGAATTGAGAATAGTTGACCAATTTTCCAACAATTTGAGGAAGCCTTTTGAAACAAAACCCACCCATTGCTATACAAAATTGATTGGTTTTTTTTAAATTTAGAATTATAGACCGTTTCACAAAGACTTTGTATAGCCATTTGTGTTGAGAACCCCTGAGTGCTTCTATCAAATTAAATCTTTATTGTCTTAACGGGCCATGAGAATATTTAAAAAAAACCGACCATTGCATACCAAAATTGGCATGAAAAAAGGGGGTCTTGATATAACCAGAAAGTTGAAACGGAGCACCGATGTCTTTAGCACGTCCCCGAATGGCCATTTGTGTGAGACCCCCCCCCCCCACCGGTCAATTCTATATCAAAATTGTACGTAATGCTGAGCATGTTGGTACTCATTTTGTATCCAGGGAAGAGAGGATCATGCCTATCTATTGGTAGTCAAAATCAAGTGCCTGCGATATTCCTGTGTTGTGCTAGGCATGTTTGTACTTCTCGCCCGAAGGGGGTGGTGTATTTTTGTGGCAGCCATTTGAAAAAAAGCGCCCTCACCTTTTAACCCAGGGTGGGTATTTTTGCAAACAACCTGAATTCAGTTGCTTATGGTATAAGCTTCCAAAAATGTTTGTCTCCAAAAATCCCCGGGGGGGGGGTGCAGGTGCAATGGTAGCGCCGTAGTCTAAGATGCAAACGCCCGTTTTGTTATTGAATGCCGCAGCATGCTACGTAAATCGTTTCTTTCACATCTCGCGTTTCGTCCTTGCTGTTGCTCAAACCATCCTATCTTCGCGTCACTATAAAAATCTGCGCGTCACGCGTTATGTTACCAGTATTATTTCCCCAATGTTCCAATGTCTGATCGGCTGATTTTCCTGCAATAATTGTGCGAAACGCAAAGATGGAAGAAACTATGCCTCTAAAAAAGATTGCTGCATTCCCTATACACGAAGAGTCTATGTGGCGATCAGTTGTTTGTTTTCCCTCGCTATATGGCACCGAAACGCAAGAATACTCGTCGTGGGTCTTATTAATAGTCTAAGACCTTTCCAAATACGACGAGTGATTGGGCCCCATTGAG